>CAJHUC010000638.1:0-91866 GCA_905146915.1 Ostreobium quekettii | reverse complement strand
CAGGCCCGGACGGCGATCACCATACTTGCCATCGCCATGCCGCCACAAGCACGGATGGATCTTGCCCGACGCGGTTGGAGGGATTGATCGAAGGGGGGTTTGCCGTGCGGCGTCGATCCAGGATGCCGGAGGCGGGACTCAGGGAAGTGGTTTTGGTGGTGAAGGGCACGGGGGGCTGCCAGCTCCCCTGGTAGCACCAACCCGGTCACCGTCCGCATTCCTGGCGTTCAGCTCGACGTTCTACGCGGGCCTGACCGCGGTGGCGGTGCTGCTGGGCGAGTTCAACGGTGAGGCGACGGCATCCATTTGGCGGCGCATTCGTTTTGGTGGCATCGGTGTCATTTTGCCGAACGGCGCGAGCTCTCTGGCGGTTGGCGCGGCGCAAATCCCGCCGGGCTGACGATTGGGGCGCTTGCAGTGTCGCCGCGGAGCCAGCAGCGTTAATGCACAGTCGAGGTGGAGTTTGGCGGGCCGTGCGCGGCTTCGTGCGTCGGTTTATCCCCTCGTGAATCCGGCGGTCTCAGTCGAACAGGATCCGTCTAGTAAAATGCGCCAACAGATGGCCAAACCGTCTGCGGTGCACTGTGCGGCAGCAGCCTCATGCGCGCCTCAGAGGGGTTTGAGTCCCCAGATGCGGCACGCCAAGAAAGAAAACTCTGCACACAGCGAAATGGGTGCATGGACATTTGAGGGGCATTGAGGGGGAATGTGTGCAGGCGCTGCGTTGTCCCGTTGCGCTGCTCTGCAACACCCCAACTTTCTAGGTTCAGAGGTATCCTTGGTTGTGTGGTGGGGGGTATCGTCCACCGAGCTCTTCCATTGAGTGGGCCGTTGAGGAACACGTGGCGATCACTCCAGACCCACCAGATCTGGGACATGCCACACCCTTGTAGACAAGGCGTGTCCAAATTTCGCACTTATTGGTTGTTTGGTGTGCCTACTTTGACCAAAAGTCTTCGTGCTGGGAGTGGGTTGTTGGGCTGCAGAGTCGACAATGGGCTTTCAGATGATGCGTACGATATGCTGGTCGAAGCAAAATGAGATACAAGTCCTGTGTGATGTTTTGCATCAAACAAAAAGGTGCACCGCAGAAACGTACTTGACCGTGCAAAACCATGATCTGGGGACATTCATCAAGCACTGGTTGGATTTTTCTGAGCCCATCATCGCCCGCAAGCTTCGAGGGATTCGTTTGTTATGCCAATTGACAAATGTGTTGCCTGCGACTATGGGCATGCCTGAACCTTCAACAGGAAGCTTGAGTGCTTGTTTTTGGAGGGGTTGTTTGCCTCTGGATATTTGTCTCTCACCTTTAGAGAGAATGTGATTGAAGAGTTGGCGTGTCAACACCAGGATGTGTTGCGGAAGCAGTTGCTCTCACATGGTTGCAGCATCTGTGCCACAGCAGGTGGAATCCCGCTTTAGTCTTGCTTTCCATTTTCTTGTTAGGCCCAATAACTTGCAGTGTTTTGTCCTTTGAAGTTGAAAGCCTTCATTGCTTTAAACCTGCCAGCTGCCCTTGAGAACCGATCACACTCTTTTTTTGTCTGGGTCCTTCACATGCTAATTTGCCCACTAAGTCGTTGATTAATTCTTGATTATTTTATACTTACTGAACTTAATATGTGTGCTTTCATCAAACCCAGAATAGCAGCAGGCAATGAGCGTGTGAATGTGCACACTGTGCACTTACTGCTAATTCAGCCTGGTGCAATTGCAGGTGGATTTCCTAAACCGTGGCAGCAAAGACAATGCCACAGGGACAATTCATTGACTTACAGCACGGATGGTGGAGAGCTGATGAAACTCATGAACGGTAATTTATTATTCTGTTCGATTTGCACCACAGGTGGGATGCACATTCACAAGGAACTGTTGCCACCCTTTGAGATGTCTGGGGCCTTGGTGTGGGGGGTCCCCATTATTGTGCTGATGCTTGGAGCGGCACGAGCGGCAGAGCACCTGGAGCCCATGCAAGAGATCAAGTGTGTCATTCAGAGAACATTGCTGCCAACTCTGAAGAAATTGCCACAGTGGGTAAGATGAATGTGATAAGTCCCAAGAAACATTGCCCATTGGGTCTCCTAACGAGCAACTCTTCCAACACTATCTACCATCGCCACCAGGCATAGTACAGTTGACGGGCATGGCTTGAATGTTGGCAGCGGGGACGTTGAACCTTGTCCTTGGCCTGGGATCAACCATGGACACTTGATGTGGGTATTATATCGTGTTGCACTGTGTTTTGCATGTCCTTTTGTGTGGAGGAGGGTGCTGTGGTGAAGTATCACACAGGGAGTACTGCCACAATTCTTGCAAATGGGTGTGGTCGTCCTCAGCACGCCTTGGCTAGTTCTTCTCCTCGCAACAGTCTCTGTTAGCGCTGCCCTGTGGATGCTTTTCCCCTTTGATTCGACTGCCTTTTTTTGGCCAAATTTTCACGGTGCACTTCATGTTCAACTTCCACTTAGTTTGCTTGCTGCCACAGTGTCGTTCCTCCTCCTTTGGACTGTCGCTAGTGATGTGTACGAATTTGTACCTGCCAGCAGACCCGAGATCTCTTACAGTGCAGACGACACCTTGAGCGAGTCACAGATTAGATGCTCAGCTAGGATGAGTGCCACGCATCTTTATTCCCTTTTTTTATAATCTGTTGGATTCTTAGAAGAGTTGTTCCTTTGGGGCTTGAGGGAGGGCTTTTCAGACAGCACAGTAGCCTGGATCGGCCCAATAACCTATTCATGACACATGGCCAGGCAGATGCCCGGTAACACTATAAGCTTCACTTCTCAAGATTATTGCATCATGTCAGTGACATCAGGAGCCCCTCCAGCAGAGGTGTGAGTCCTTTGTAAGCGGGGCACTTGCTCCCTCGGTAAATGGTTGTCAACATTCACTCTCAGCAGCAGGGAAAAAAGCCTGCCTGGGATGCATGGTGTACCCTAACATCCGAAGAGTCCTGGTCGAACGATCCCACAGATCCATAGTCCCCGATATTTCACTTTATTTGAGGCCCGGCAAGTGAGCAGTTAACGAGCTCAGCGTTTCTAAACTGGGAACATGGCAATTCATAGTTTCAACATTCGTTCCCACCTTTTATTTTCGGCCCTTTCAACGATCCACAGTATCTCGATGGCGCTTTTCGCAAACCATAATATGACTGGCTACCCTTCTTGTCCAACACAGCATGCGCCGGGATGTCTCGTCCACGACATTGCGCAAACCGCACCGTAGAGTCTTGAATATCAGGCGAAAAGACTTTTAAAGTCACGGCCTTTAGCCTGTCACCGTCGTACCGTACGCATGGCTGTTTGTTCATTTTGGGCTTTTGGCGCTATTTAGCTTAGACAACCATTTCTACTGTTACGCACTCGAGCGCCAGTACCAACAAAGCTGCCCGCATAATACGCCATGCCTACTCTCTAAAAGTAAGTGGGTCTTCTAGCTGCAAATTATCGCTCCCCTTCGATAACTCGAAAAGAGCAGCATCGGCCAAGTTGCTTGGTGTAATTTGCGACCCGGTGGGCGCGCGCAATTTCGCTTCTTGGCGGAAGTGGCTCGGTCACTGCGAGCAGCCACTGTGGTGTGTGGTTGCTCACAGGCATAGAGTACCTGCACTGTGGATTGGCGGTGACAGCCGCAACCCACTTTGTGTACGACTGGCTCGCCTTTCTGTACATTCTCAAGTACTGGGGAGCCAAATCTGAGAACGAGGGGCCAGATCAAGGGTCGCCTGCTATTAAGGGTGAGAACGGTCAAGTTGTAAGATAGTTTGAAGAGCTCATGATGGCTGGCCATCTTCTGCACGTCTTTCTGCTTGCTGATGGCAGCCATGCGCCATCTGTCTTCAACGCATTGTTCAGGAGCATTGTCCATCGTACAAGATGCTGACCGTTGCGATGCTCGCCGTGCAACGAAACGAGGCGTTTTAGCCAACCCATCATAGTATATTCAACCCTTTTGCCTCAAGGAAATTTACCTGCATGCCTTTTCCTTGCATTTTTTTCATAGCGTTATTGTATATTCTTTTGTGTCGCTCCGCAAAATAATTGTTAAATGGCGTTATTTGTTTTATTGTTTTCTCTGCCAAAATAGGCCAAGCGTTACGCTGCCATGCGGAAGGGTTGAATATGCTGCAGTGCACACGCTTGGCCAACGCCCTGCAACACGCTTGTACGAGCAAAGGCCAAAATTCAAAAGTGAACAAAGGTGTCAGAGACGTATGCATGAGGTCATCGTGGCTCACTGGCCTGGGGAGTTCACTGGGAGATTCGCACAATTTAGGCGCAGCCACAAGAAACAGACTGTTGCTGTCGTAAGCTATGTCCGAACATGTGGACTTGGGGGAGGCCTCCATTCATGGCTGTGAGCCGCTGAAATATGTTGAAACAACGTGCCTTGCCATCGATGGATACTGGCTAAAGCGGCGTTATGCGAGGTCCAGCATGGCAAGCTAGGTGATGCCTGCACGGCGCTCCAAAGTCGTAGAAAGAATGTGTTTGTGGCCAGCTGCGCCACACGGACGAACGTTGAGAAGTTTCACAGCCGCCGTGAAATTGTCGCAGCGCACAACACTGCGCATTTTTTCTTGCGTCGCTGGTGGTAGCACGTACCCTGTCGCTTGACGGCTTCTCGAAACGTGCTCCCAAATTGAGGAACGCGTTTCCAGGCCCGAACTGGGATGCTGCTGAGGGCCTTATTGTCATGCCTTCACATGAAATGCTGCTGTAGTGCTTGTGCAATATGGTGTGTTATTCGCAACAGGGCTTTCTTTGCACAGCAGCTGCGACTTAGAATGCGTAAGTGCGTTGGATTGCCTTTGCACGCAGTAACGGGAACATGGAATCCGTCTGGGGGTGATGGATGATCGCAGTGGCCAATGGCACGAATGCACACTAGAGTATGAATGGAGAGAAACACTCCGCCGCTGGGCCAGTGAAGAGCCATAAAAGAATGGAAACAACCAGTTATGAAAATGGCAGTGTGCACGTCATGCAGCAAAATGGAACGCGCGCCAGCAAACAGCAACACCCCATTCAGCCCGCGCCTTCCAGGATTGGGTCGAACCTATACCAGCGCAGCGCGCCCTGCCATCTGCCGGTCCGGCGCGCTGACGCGCGCATTACCACGCCAGCCGATCTCACTGTTGCCAGCAACACCGCCCGTCCAGCGAGCACCCGATGGCCGCTTGGTCCAAAGGCTCTGCTGCCCCGAGGCACACCTATCTGCCCCGCCCAAACATGCCGCGACCGCCAACCGCCCCCAATCTGTACAAAACAACTGCGATCCCTGTAACTGTGCCGCCCTCTCCCCTAAACCGTCACTGAAACGATGGCTGTCCAGCCCAGCGCCTGGCGCCCACCTCCGACTGGCGTCATGCTCCAATCTTCGAGCAGCACCACACGCCGCCCGGCCGCCACCCTCCCGGGTGTGCATCGAACCATAAATATCGAAAAAAACATCAAATATCGAATATCGATTCGATAGCCCTGGTCCACGGATTCGACTTGCTCCGGAGACCTTGGCGGAATGGCCGCCCATCGAGACCGCCGGCCAGGCAGTGCCCGAAGAACGGCCGGGCAAAACGGCCAAGTAGACTAGCCAGGCAAACTGGTCAAACAAAGCGGACAGGAACCAAGGTCGCAAAGGCGCAGGAAAGTGCCGCGCGGGCGCGGCTGCACCCCACCATCCTGCCGCGACGGCCGGAGGTCAGCTGAGGCGCTGGGGCGTCGCGAGCTAGGCGGAGGGCGTCCGGCGCATGGTCCGCTCCAGCGTGTTGTTATCGCTGATCCTACGCATTTCAATTAACGAGGGCCGGGTGTATTGCTTTTGGAGAGGACTCTTAGCCCCCTGGGGCAGCTCCCTGTGACAACCACACAGCGCGTGAGAACAGGAAGATCGCGGTTCACTATGCACCGGCAGCAGACCGTGGACCGCAGGCGTCGAGACGCCAGTCCCAGCAGTCAGTGATGGCCGTTTGTGGCTTGATCTACACAATTTGGGGTGGGGGTGGGGGTGGGGTGGGGGTGGGGTGGGGGGTGGGGGGATGCCGGAAAACACGCGTTAATGTTGTGCCCCGTGCTGCTGTGCATCCAGTTCGCGTTGTCACGAAGTTCCATTTTGGTGCTGAATGAAACAGGTGTTGTATCTCGACGCAAACAAGCATTGTACGCAGCTGCGATGCAATGCAATGCAATGTTATTATGCAGTCCGCAATAATCAGAAGGAAGCCCCGGCGATGTGAGTCCGTACCCTACGCTCGACATGGTGTGGAGCGACACCCTGGGCTTGAAAACTATCGACCCTCGTCGAGCGATCGACTTGTAGGGAGCGATGCTCCTGGCGCCTATCAATGCGGATGGCGACTCAGGCGCCGCCTCAGCCCACCCTTCCGTGTTGACGGCCAGGCGCTTGCTAGTATCCGTGGGGCCGAGTGCTCCTCGCCCTATCGATTGCTGCGGACAGAAACAACGTGGTGAGCGGTTGCGCATACCCTTGCAAATGTCTGATGCGCTCCAACCCCGGATGTAAAAGGAACGAAGGGTATGGAGGCAATTGCGTTTAGACCACCGATACTTGTTCATTCAATTCTAAGGGTCAGTTATTGATCCGTTAGATTTTGGAGTTTGAGGGTTTTAGGTCTATTTTCTCATAAATTTGCGGGTACAGGGCTTTGGGGTTCCTAGCCTTTGACCTTGATCGCCTCCATATTCGGAAATCATTGGTAACGCACAAAACTCACGTTCCGCATGTGGGTGATAAGAAAGGCAGTGGTGCCGCCTTTCTGGACAGCGCGGGCAAATCTGAACACTGGGAGATCTAACATTAGCATACTAAAGTCAGCTCTGCGGTTCTGCCATTTTTGAGGTTTGCTTCTGTTTTGGGGCGGGGATTCTGGGCCATGAGGCCTATCTGTGGTTTGATGTTTGTATGCGGGCTCAAACGAGCTGCAGGCATTTGGCATGCATGTGCTGGTGGAGCGCTGCAAGGGAAAGAGCGTGACGCTTTCTAAGTGCCGAAACCCCCTGTGCAGATTCCCTTTGTGATTGTATTCCTGTGAAAGTATCCAAGCCCTATGGACATAGTCTCCCTGATACACCCGAGCATAAAATTGTTACGACCGCATCAAGTTACGAGCACAAAGGCATTTCTTTTGGAAATGCACCTCCGCGCTAAGTTTTGTTGACGAATGCACACATGTTGTGCATCTTTGCGCGAGTAATTACTGCATATCTGCGTCAGAAGCAACTACCTTGGAAGAGGAGGCAAGGCAAAGAGACCATCCGTTGCGGCAACAGCGTTGTCACATCAACCAAAGTCGCGAGTACTTCCGGTGGCTTGTAACGGAATGCACATTTGCTGTGCTTCATGCTGAGTTTAGAGCTGTGTTCAAAGATTGTTCAAACAAGGTCAAATTTTGCTTGCTTGGCCGCGCTTTGGTTGCCATTTTCTGCTTGTGCTGTCTGACTCTCGCTTGTGACGTGTTCCTCAGGAAGTGAATAGAAATCTAGAGATGTCGCAAAATGACCTGTGTTTTGAGTGCTGTCGCCGCCGGCGCGCTCGTACCTGTTTGGTAATTCTATCTCTCTTTGCCGTCTGTCGCATCATCACGGCGTGGACGTCCGGGCGCTTGAGGTTCGAATACCAGTTGTCCGGTAAGGACAGCAGCTGCGACAGTGCGAGCCACAGAAGTCGGGGTCAGAGTCGTGCGCTGGGGGATGGAAAGCAGCCCAAAGTTGTGGTTGTTACCGTCACTTCGGTCGCGATTTACGTAAGCGCACCCCTTGGTCTGTCCGTGGCAGCGGGCACTGGGTGGGTGGGTGGGTGGGGGAAAGCGCGCAAGGCATTGGCAGAATTTGCATTGCCACGCTGGCTTTTTCGCCGGCCTGTCAGTGTAGCTTCCAAGGCCTGGCTGCAGGAAATCAAAACAGGATGCGGCAGAATGAACAGGATGTTGCATGTAACAAGGCCAGAGTCACGTCCCTGCAGCCCCTGAATCGTGGCAGCCCATTCCTTGACCATTGCAGCTCAAGAATATCACATTAAAGTACCAATAGATGGACTTAAATGATGCATTAGAACGGCCTTTCTCTTGGAGGGGGCCCGCCTTCAGCTGCTTTTCGAATGTGCCCGTTTTGTGAAGAAATACGGCCACCGAACACGCACGATGCGTAGGTCAACTGCTTGTGATCTCCCTAAGTTGAATTTCATTGCGCCTCTCTCACCACGCCGATTTCCGGCTTGACTTATTTACGTATTTATTGCCGGACATACCTGGGGCATTGCAGGGGCAGGGCCGGCTGGAGCACACGCCTGCGACTGCGCAGCCGGAGACGATTCTCTTCCAGATCTCGGATGAGCAGGTACCGCCAGGAATGAATGAGTAAATTTTACTGTTAAGTACATATGATAAGTATATGGATTTGGGCATGACACAGCATGTTGTGCTACTTGAGGTTTCTGGAGCAGCCAGCTTGGGCATCTATTTGTACTCCGAGCTACACCATCTAATCTTGTCTGAGCACCAGGCAGCAGCAGATCTTGCGCTTGAAGGCTGCGACACAGATGGTTTGGGAGTATCAAGATCTATCTTTATGTTGTGGAGGAGTAATTTAAAGCCGATTGAGTGTTCAATGAGTGATGCATTCCATCGCAACAGACATGTGGGCCGCAGACAACGGGGCTGGTCCACAGTCTGTGCACCGTCTCGCCTAACGCAGTTTTACGATACTCCCAATTTCTATTCATGAAGATCATTTCAGCTTTTTGACTTCTTTTTAGGTTTTGGGAGCACTAGTGCCCTTCATGACACCTACTGATCTGCATATCCGGAAATGATGGGCATCGGACACACTTCTCACCGGAATATGACTTATGCACATGTGATCCTTGATGCTGTGGGAGGGCTTTCTACCAATTATTGTGCGGTTATTGTAGGCCTCTAGCAGAGGGACGCTGTTCGACAATCTGAGCTCAGAAAAGACACTTTAGATGGCAAGTTTGTCGATTTCCCACGTTGCGTGTAAGCGTTTTCATTCATTCATTCCAACCTGAACACTCTGTACAGGTCGGAGTAGTCCAGGTGGGCCATCTCGGGGGGCCCATGCAGCATGGCGAGGACGATGCCCGCCAGCTGCCACCCGCGCAGCTCAAGTCCCTCGTGCACCTCCGTCAGGTGTCGAACGATGTCGGCGTGCAGAAGGAACACCTCCACGGCGGTGTCCGCCACGAGGCTCCTCACGCGCTTTTGGTCCATCAGGACCTCGGTGATGCCAATGATGGCGCCTGCAGACGTGGTGCCCGCGTTCGCTCAACAGGGGCGTGCAACTTGTTTTTGCATTGTCACGCATTTTTCTGGTGGGTTTGTTGCGAGCTCTCTTAGCCCGACCGGAGGCTGCTATTCAGTGTGGTTACCCAGTTCTTGGGCCCATGAATGCTTGTTTTCGTCAGTATCCATTATCGCGATATTGAAAACATCTATAAATGAATAACAAATGTCAACAAACAGATACATAAATGGATTCATTTTCAATAGTAAACACTGCGATAAAAATTGCGATAATATTGCGTAGCATTGCAGCATTGCGTATTTTTTATCACTTCAAATTGGTAAATCTTTATCATATTTCGAGTATTCAGAAATGACTAATGGACACACTTTTACCCAAGAGCGCTCCCCTGCCAGCACCGCCTAGCAAATGCGTGGGCGTGGCCTCCTCCCCCACGCTGAATATGGGCCGGCCCTTGTCGTAGATGAACGACTGCACGTTGGGCCATATGTGGGACTCGAAGAACATGTCCTCCACGTCCGAGAAAAGAGCGTGCGCGCGGATGAGCTCCTTGGACCCGGGCAGCTGCAGCTGCGGCGGCGTGTATATCAGCTTCTTGAGCGCCCGCTTGATGAGCGTCTCCAGCTGGCGCCACTCCTTCTGCTCGATGAGGCCCGCCTTGGCCAGGCGGTCGATGAAGCGCCGCTTGTGCATGAGCACGGTGTGGGACGTCTGCTTGGTCTTGATGGCGCGGACGATGTCCGGGTAGCCTCGGGTCAGGGACCTGGCGGACTGATCGCACCCATTACTCGTAATGATCGCGAGTGGGCGCGGGCGTTGGACTTGCGTTGGGGCGCGCTTCCTGGCCGTGAGGAATTCGACGGCACTGCTTGAGGTGAGTCAGTGCAGAGCTCTGTGCCGCGTTTGACGTAATTTGCTGTGGCTCGCCTTAAGATATTCGTTCACAAAAACTGCTACAAGCAAGTATCCCGATGTACTGACCCTGGCACTACGAAAAAAAGGGCCAAATAACACGTGTTCAAACGTGTACAAAGTTTACGGCTTTGTGTTGCTTTCGTGTTTTCAGAGGGCATAACACTGATTAATGCGTACATATGTGTTCACAAAAAGTGTTATTTGGTCCTTTTTCTTGCTAGTGAGAAACCGCTTCTTATTGAAAGAGAATTACGAATTCAGTAGTACCATTCCCACTACCAGGTGCTGAGAATGGCACAGATGTACTTGTCAATACGGAACATATTCGTAAATGTGTGTTGTATTTGTATCGATAAATTTACCAATGTGCTCAGCTGCGCGGGGACTACAAACCTTCGTGCTCCAATTTTCTCCGGAAGAGAGTGCGGGACCGCTACAATAGATCGCGCGCTGCCCTCGTTGAGTGCGGATTACGTGTCATCTGACGGTGAGCAGCAAGCAACGTCGACATTCGACGGCATTTGATGACATTTTGTAATATTCGGTGACATTTAAATATCGATTGGTAGTCTTTTGGTCCAGGATAGCCAAACCAACGCCAGGTACCAAACACCAGGCTGTTCTCTTCGCCCCCGTTGCCGCCATTGCTTACAATTCTATTAAGGTGACTCAGCCCAGACGCCTTCATGCTTGAGTCTGGATATTGTCATTTTTGATCTGCACATTACACTATCATTATTTAATTCAAGAACTATCGGTATGTTATCGCCAAGATTTAAGTTCAGTGTTGTGTACTTACTTGACGAATTTAACTGCTTTGGCGCATTGCTGCTGGCTTTCATCGCACACGGCCTCCCCAACTTCGTACTTCATTCTATCCAGACCGGCGCCTATGCGGCCCGCGGTGCAGTTTTCTTGAGCCACCTCATCAGCCGACACCTGTGGTTTCCAGCCATTCAGTTTCTGTGCCATAGGAAGATGGAAGCTGCTTCGAAGCTAAACCATGCCGCAGAAGCACACACGAGGCAAGCAAGGCATGAGAAGCAGGGTAGGCCAAACAGACGGCAACACATTTCGACAGCTCAGGTGGGCTCTCATTTCGGTGCGGCCGCGAATGTTTATGAATTTGCAACAAGGCAATGATGCATGCTCAATGCCCTCTGGTTTGAGATAGCACCAAGTGGGATGTCAAGCCAGTGGATACTGAGACTGGCTTATTTACAAAACAAGAGCAAAACTGACTTGCAAATATTTTCCGATTTCCTCATTTCTATTTAAGCACCCTTGGATTTTTCTGCACTATATCGATTCCTGTACCCAGCGCCGTTACCTCGATGTATTCTCTCAGGCCCTGCTGAGCTTGCTTGTGGGCAAACACGAACGCAGTGGCCAACACGGCTGAGAACTCCATCGAGTTGAAGAGCAGCTTTTGGATCAGCTGCTGAAATTTGCACACGTGGGCGTAGCTCTGCATCCACCTTATCCAAGGGGGAATCTTGCAAAGCCTTTCCAGCGTGTCCCAGTCGGAAAGAGGATGAGACAAGTGATCGAGTGCCTGGCGCCAGGGGGAGTTTGCGTCAAGACATGGATATGGTGACTTGCGTCGAAATGTCGAATATGCGCAACCGATGGAGATGTTGTCAATTTTGCCGCTGACGCCTCTCTGGCAGCGTGCAGCATAGGCAATGAGTATAAAACAGGCCATCTGACAATGCCATATGGCCGTCATATGTCATATGGCCGTAATCCGCCTTTCCACAACAAACCAGGGGCAGCAATTGACCCTGGTATTTTTCCAACGGAGAGGCCTCGATACTCTGATGGCCGACGTCATTCAACACGATTTGTGGCATGCTAAGCCACGTAGCCTCTTGTAATATTCATTCAATGCTATCATGCACCGCGCATTCAGGCTTCCAAGCATTAAAAAACTGAGCTTCGCACAACGCATGAACGCTTCAATCTAAAACAGCGGCATTCAACTGGAGTCAGGGGAACACTCTGCACAACTGAAACCACTTCAAAAATCCATTTCATGGAATCCCATGAAGGTCACCACGCATTTACACACACTCAAAAGAAAGCTGAAATGGTACGTCGCCTTTATCTAGCATCTAGCATCTTCGACCCTCCGAAGCATTGGCGTCACCCCAGGGGCAAAAGTCGCACAAGGCGTCACATTTTATACTTCGCATTCATAACTTAACAGTTGTTAAGTACTATTTAATACCTAACACTCAACACTTCCTACAGAAGTAATACTTTATGGCTTTCGGTTGCGCCCCACCTCCCAAACAAGGAATTTCGCTCATACCTTGTCGGCGCTCTCCCTGAGATCCACAATTGCGTTCACCCCAATGTAGCCCTTGTCGAATCCGTCGCCGTACGACGCCTTCGCCGCCTGAAGGAGCCTCGCCCTCATGTCCGTCAGGAGCATCTCGCGCGTGACCACCTCGGTCTGGCTGCTGCGGCTGCCCCTGGAGCTGTACGACAGGCCGGTCTTGACCAGGTCCTTCATGGCCTTTGCGAATTTGCGCGTCCGCGACTCCTTCAGTGCGACAGGCCCCGCCGCGGGCGCCATCTCTGCGGCGCGGGAGCGAAAGAACTTTGATTCGCGTCCTCCGGACGGCCGCATGAGAATCGATGGATGGCAGGCCGCCGGGTTGCTGGAAACGGCTGATGGCTGCTGGAGAGGTGCACGCGGGTTGCAGGAACGCACAATGCAATTATGTGTTGAGCCCAGATTTGAGTCTCGGCTGCGTACAGTTCAATGGATTTCGTCGCGTGTTTTTTCACGATTTGTGAACAATGTTTCACTGGCACAAGAGCAGAATGTTTCTTGCGACATAGTTAAGTTCGAATGAACCCGAAATTCTGTTGTCTGCTCGTTTCGCTATGGCCAACTTTGCATAAAGTGCGCGCAGCTGGACCCTGAGTTCAAGGCCGGGATTCGCGGCTGGATAGCGTGCATCCACCAGACTGAATCTCCACGCCCGCCTGGCGCTCTCAGCAAGGACTGCTCTCCACCGCGGCTGCCTGCGAGGATATGCGTCCGTACATTGCGACAAAAATCCAAGGACATGCTTCCGATATGCGGCTGGCTCCGAAGCATCGGGCGGCCCAAAAGCAAAGGCAAATCACAGGGCGGGCGCAGTGGCCGGTCCACGAACCTTCGCTCGGGCTGGAGCGTTGCGCTGGTGGCACCTGCTCCGGAATGATCGAGGCAACGTCAAGTTCTGTCAGCTTGATGACCCTGTCCCAGTCGGGGTTTCCCATGAGCTGGTCGTGTTTCAGGTGGTCCAGGTGGTTTTCTCCGTACATTTCCACCTCCTGGGAAGATAATCCCACCGTTAGGCCTGCCAATCGCAGGGATGTAGGCATCAGACTTCTGTTCAAACAATGCAACAAACGCATTCTCCTCCTCTCTCTGTCGTATTGCATACAATATCTTGCATGCGTTTGAAGATTACTCGAATAATCGTTTGCTTTAAGAGCTGGTTTAACTGGTTTGCGCAGGTTGCTGCCAAAATTTTCGGATATGCTTCCATAATGATGGGATAGCGGCAGAGTTCTTGGCACTCTTCGAAAAGCAGAAGCTATGGAGCACGAGTCTTTGAGCTCGAATTTTTAGTCAAGAAAACTAAACTAAATATCAAATACTCCAAGGGAATAGGGCTCTTGAAAATTGAATTTGAACTCAAAACTTGATTGATAGATTTTCGAAAATTGAGCATGTCGCAGTGCACTTATCTCCTCTGCTTCTTAATGCTGCCCTAGGTAGCGCTCAAATGAACACTCACACCAAACTCCTGACAGGAGGAGACAGTGAATAGTGCTAGAAGAAGTTAATTGTATCGACAAAGTACTGCACGCGCAGAGCACTTTCCTAAATAATGAACGGGATGCAGTCCGTGCATTTAGCGCTAAATGCAGACAAAAGGCCATGAGTGTCTCAATTCGTGGAATAAATCAAACAATTGAATGGAACATTTGTTGTTGATTCGAATCAATTTACCACAATAAGAAGTAACGGTACACATTATCGTTAGAACTATTAAAAGAATGTAGAATACAATATACGAAAAATGCCTCAAGAAAGTTTATTAGATGATTTCACTACGGAATATTATGGCCATTCAATTGTCACGATTGCATGTGCCCACATACCAGGTCCCAAACCCACATTTGCCGTAGTCCCGTGCAGCGCAAGAACACAGCACATCTCCTGTGCTGCGTTGGCCAGCATTCCACAAATTTCCACAAATTGCACATTCCTCGTTCATTTCCACCCCTGCTCCAGCCCTTTTTCATCCCAAATCCTATTTTGAGTGGCGTGGCGCCCGGTGCTGCGGTGCCCAGCCCGTCACCATTCGCTCACGAGGATGTTAGCTTTTTCAAATCGCGCTTTCGTCAGCACTTTCGTCAGCACTCCCGTCCAGCCTTTCCGTCCGCTCCGTCAAACCGTCCCGTCCACGCCGTCCGCTGCCGTCCATACCGTCCTTTTGCCATCCACGGCTTTGCCGTCCAGCCATCCTTTTCCGTCATACCGCCCCTTTATAAGTCAGCACTTTCGTCAGCTACTCGCCTTTCTCATCCCTTTCCCATCCCTTTCTCATCCCTTTCTCATCCCTTTCTCATCCCTTTCTCATCCCTTTTTCATCCCTTTTTCACCCCTTTCTCATCCCTTTCTCATCCCTTTCTCATCCCTTTCTCATCCCTTTCTCATCCCTTTCTCATCCCTTTCTCATCCCTTTCTCATCCCTTTCTCATCCCCTTCCATCCATACCATGCGCTAACACCTCTGCAAGTTGCGAGCTCATCAATGAGACGCATCGAGTTCCCAATCCGCCAATTCCTTCGCGCCCCAAGCCACCCAACGCGCATTCGCCCGCACCTTGATGACGTGGTTGAGGACCTCCAGCTTCGCGGGGCTCGCCCGAGTGACGCCCAGAACGTCGAGCAGGAACGGCATGGACGCCCCGTTGATGACCAGCGTCGCGGCGGCCATGAGCCCCATGAAGAAGACCGTGAGCGCCTGGAAGCGCTTGTCGTCTATGTGCACGTCCAGCTTCACGATGAGGGCCAGGGCCAGGCCCACCGCGCCCCTCAGGCCCCCCCAGACCATGACGGCGGCCTCCTTGAAGGTGGTTCCGTAGCCCATGCGCGTCAGCGCGGGGTACAGCACGAGGATCGTTATGACGCGCGCCACCTGAAAGCAGCGATGTACGAGAGGTGGGTGGGTCTGGGGATATCGTACATTAGATCGTACATTGCCTTCAGTGCCTGAGACAAAGCGGGGAAAACGGTGTGGACGTACCATGGATGGGGCATGGCATGTAATGTCAAAACCTTTGTGCCAAAAGGTTCCCAATTTTAATGGAAAGACTCGCCTGAAGGCATCGGTTGGATGGTTGTGAGAAGCGGCGCCGCGTGGCTCAAAAATGAAGGCAATTTTGGATCCTCGCGGTCTTCTTTACGCGCAATTTTTACATCATAGTATGTTATGTTTGCTTCTATGTGTGCTTGTTTTGGAATACCGGAGTTTCGATTGTTTGATGCGCAACAATTGGCTTGGCAATGTAGTAAGAGCCCAACAGGGCGCATTCTGCGGTTCATTGACCTTTATCGATCATTGGTTTCAGCTTCTAGATGATTGCAATGAAATGATGTGTGCATTAGCAATGAAGGGAAAGCCACCCCGGGGGTCCACGCCAGTAGGGAAAAAGGCAAAGCTGCTCCAGCCAGGGTCGCACTTGCCTGAAGCAATATGTAGAGGATTACAGCGTACCCCCAGTCCCGGGCCTCCAGAAAATCCTTATCCTCCTGCAGAAAGCACCCCAAGGCAGCGCTGAATGGGCTGAAAATCCATTAATTTGAAGTCGTTGCAGAACCCGTGTGGCGTAATATGTATAACTGCTGTCTGCGTGACTGCCGTTCTGCGGTACTGCTGTACTACTGCACGACTGAGCTACGGTATCACTACCAAATCAAGGGCGTTCCTTCGCATTCGGAGTTAAGAAAACAAAGCGCCTGCTGCACTTTTGTGCCACTACACGTTCGGTTTGCATGGTCGGCTCGGCAAATATGAACCGCATAAGAATGGCTGCAAAGATGTGCATCGTTCGAAAGTTTTACTTTCGGGGTGCCACCACTTGGGTATCTGTCAACGCTGCGGGGCAAGTCCTTAAGCCTGTACACACACATAACTGGCATGCATGTAATAATGGTGTCCCATTTGTTGCGATTCGACCACCGCGAGCTGTGTCGCCAGCCCTGGTAGATACTCGCATTCAGTATCTCCTTCTCAGCCCCCCGCTTCTACAATCTGAGGAAGCGCTCCCTCCAAACACAGCCTTGAGCGGCGCCGACCCTCCGCACAGCCGTGGGTCTGCCCTAAGTCCATAAAATTCTAAAATGCGGGTATTTTAGAGTACATGCACGTACAGTACCGTACACCCCTAAATGTACATGTCCATACATGTGCATATATAATGTTTACAATCAAAGTAAGAATGCATAGTAATAAATAGATTGTAAATGTATATTAATACATATATAAATATGTACATGTACAGTACATCACCAACATACGGGTGTTTTAATCGAACCCGACAATGATCTTCATGAGACTTTGTGGCCTTCGCGGCCCCAATGTCAGGAAATGAAGTGCATCGGACACTTGTACAGTACATATATATTGCAAATGCATAATAAATCTACAAATATGTACATGTACGTACAGTACAGTACATCACTTGTACGCGGCCTAGCCCCTCGGCGGACAGTGAACCCGGCTCCGCACGCACCGCCGCCACCTCAACGGCGATGATGACCCCCGAGTACACGAAGATGAGCGTGTTGGCAAAGTACTCCAGCATCTCCCAGAACACGTGCAGCGGCACGTGCACCTCCGCCGAGATACGGTTGCTGCCCGTCGCGCTCATGACGATGCCCAGCACAACCACCCCCAGCACGCCCGACACGTGCAGCAGGTCCTCCGCGACGTAAAAGGTCATGTACGCCACGACGAAGGTGACCGAGATTTCAACCAGGGGGTCGTTGAACACGGACGCCAGCCACGTGGTGGCGGCCGCGGCAAAGAGGATGCCCAGGAGGGGGCCGCCCAGGGCGAGCTGGGCGAAGAAGCCGACGGAGCTGGCCGTGGAGCGCGAGACGCCCTCGACGCTCTCCTGTCGACCAGAAAAAAAGGGCGCGTGAGCCTCTCGCCTGCGGGGGAGAGAAAAGGGCGGGGTCACTCCATCTGCAATGCCACGGCGGCGGGGCGTCCCTCCGCGGGACAGGCTGGAATTCTGTAAGTGGGAAACGGTGCAGGGGCACAAGCAAGTGCCGTAAAAGAGCCAAGCCCTTTTCTCCCTGTGGCTGGTTGTGGGCACGGCCGCCACCCTTTTTTCTGAAATATTATCATTGCATTCCATTTGAGATTCCATCATATATCGACGCGTTGCAAACTAACTGGGCGTCAGCTGTCAAATCTGTCGTGTGCGAAACAATCAGCTTAAGTGTTGACACACTTAAAGTTCTGCTTTCACTTCCACCTGTGTTTTTCCAGCGCCGGTATTTCCTCACCATTAATAGATTCAAAATCCGCCAGTGAAAGCCATAAAACTGTGAACACGATGCCGATTGAGACGCAGAGTTTCAAGCACAGTGATGTTTAAATGTATGCAAATTGGGGGAAACAGCGCCAGTATTTGCACAAAAGACATCAATTATCCTTTCTTGCCTTCTAGTTCACTTTCCTCCATATCATGCTCGAGTTCAATGGGCTGAAGGCTGCCGGGCAGCTGCACCCCGGGGCGCAATTGTTATCGCGTGGCCTCAACTGATGTTCCTTTCATTCCGTCAGCAAGGCAAACATCCAATTTGTTTTTCCGCACAAGCTTGATTTACCAATGCATCATATAGAGAACATGATCAATCTATGCCTGTACTCATGCACGGCACTTGAGTGTTGGATGTTAGCATGGTGCAAAATGCCACAGCCAAATCGCGCCACCTAAATCGCCCTGCCTTCACCTAAGGGAACTCAGAGTCGACGTTCATGCATCCAACATCTTTCACAAAGCAATAAATTGCATTTTACCATCAATAGTAAGTCGTAATTGCAATTTTCTTTCCCAGATCTAAGGCCGTTAATAGAAAACAAGCTCTATTGATTTTTTGCCACAAGTTTTGTTCTCTCCTAAAATAAGTTTGGCTCAAATTTCCAAATTCGTAATCCCTGCTGGAGGGGCGCACCTTGAACAGGAGGAAAAAGACGAAGGCCGTCCCGTCGTTGAATAAAGATTCCCCTTCTATCACAGTCCCCAGCTTCTGCGACGCTCCCACCTAGTCCGACGCATACAGATGAAAAGTATCACCAAAAAGGCAGAATACGACGACCTATTATAGTCGTTTCTGAAAAGTCCCCGGAGTCCATATCTCCTACAGTTCGCACTCCCAATGCATGAATTTCAGCAGTGTGC
Source organism: Ostreobium quekettii (assembly GCA_905146915.1). Classification (NCBI taxonomy): domain Eukaryota; kingdom Viridiplantae; phylum Chlorophyta; class Ulvophyceae; order Bryopsidales; family Ostreobiaceae; genus Ostreobium; species Ostreobium quekettii. The sequence goes on along the minus strand of CAJHUC010000638.1, from coordinate 73,175 downwards.
AAACCCTAAGTACGGAACCAAATCCTGCAGAACAAACGCGATACTGATCTAAAGTACTATACAGAGGTAAGCGTGCAGCTGAATTGTGAAATAGTCAATAATTCTCAGTGACTGCGAGCGCTGTGCTTCGATTTGCCGACTCAAGTGTAGTCCTTTATTCCCCCGATCCTGTGAGTTTGATTTCTTCATTTTAGGTCGCCCAGCACCCAAGCGAATGCCCTGCAAAATCCCTTGTCCTAATGCGCTCCACCTGATAGGAAAGCTATCGCCGGTAATAAGCTCCTGGCTAGTTGGAATTCACGGTAAAATTTTCAACTCTGAACGGGGCAGGTGACCAGAAGCGGGACAGATTTCTTTCGCATGAAGGTCGCCCCCGAGCGTTGTCTGATTTTCGCCCTCGCACCTCTTTGAGAAGGGCCACGACTGCTACCGGGTCAGTGGCACTCATCATGGCTCCGAACAGTAAGCATTTTGACCAATCCCAGCCGTAAGGGAACAGGTATTTCATGGCCGCGCCGATGATGGCCGTGCCAATGACGACCCCGGGTCCAGCTAACAAGAGCACCTGCAAAACCATGGCACTACAAATATTGAGTCATATATTACCATCGGCTGTTGCCATTAGGCAAGAGTATTGATGCATTTCCGCTGAGCTACCCGACCATTGATGTGATTGGCAATGAGAACGTTTGATATTGCTTTAAATTCTGATATTCTGTGTGCTATGGTGTATGCGTACTGCTGCACACAAATCTTATCCTGAACATATTAATTTGAAATTTTGAAAAGAGATTTCAGCATTCTCTCCCCTCTGTAATCTCTCACGCTTAAGGCAGGAGTGGTGCCAGCATGCAACCTGCGTTGAATACTCCAGCTTTTTCAAACGAACAGTATTTGGCATTCTGGAAGCAACTGAAATATTCTTCTCAGAGTCTTTCTGTTATGCTAAACTCCAATCCAGTAACTTGTTTATTTAAGCTATGGCGCGTGAAGCCGCTGGGAACACTGAATCGTCGACCTGGCGTTGCTGTTACATTCAACCGCCTAGGAATCAATTCAACTTGTACTACCAAAGCATTGATTTGTAATCAAGGCGTTCATGTATTCCTTCACTTTTCAGGATGGTCATGACGCCTCAGCTCCGCAATGCAGAGATTGTGTCATGGGGGTTTGACTAGCTGCCGATATCTCACCTGCCCAAAGCACCTTTTGAAAACGTGGAAATCCAGCGAATACGCGCTGGAGAAAATAAGCACCGGTAGGAAGACCAGCAAGAGCAGTCCTGGATCCATCGCCTGCGCAAAGTGCGCCGCGCAAACACAAGGAAAAAATAACCAAATAACACTTTTGGCGAAAACACATTAAATGCATTTCATCAATGTTCAGCATGCTTAGAACATGAAAATAGCCCAATTCTGTAGACTTTGCACACGTCTCCTAGTGAAATGGGACCCATCTGACAATGCATGCATTCGATACACTGGATATATTGGAATCATTCAATATATTGTATATATTGGATACATTGGATATATTGGAGATATTGGATATATTGGATGTATGGGGTATATTTGATACATTGGACATATCCCCGAAGGCCTGCACCGTGTCCTCGAGGCACAGTTGCAATGTTTCAAACAATGCGGAGCCCTTTTGGACCCCCGGTGAATGCACCTTGCGCACCAGCGACAGCGCCATACGACGTCTACATCCAGGGCATCACATAATGATGAGTTCCAATACTCCTCGCAGTTTTGCATTGGATTCGTGCACAGAATTTGCAATGGCGTTCGTGAACTTCGACACCAGAATCAGTCCGGGACCATTGAGTCTCCTGACCTGTATCCAGGTCTGTACATGAACGGACACGTCAAAAAAGTATGGATTTCTCGACATGGGGTGCGCACCCAGCGGCTGCCCTCTGGCGTCGGGATAACCGCAGCCTGCTCGGCGTGTGCGCTGGGCCAGAGACACCGGCACGCTTTCCTATTGGTGGGACTGCACGCACCTCCCAGACTTCCAGTGCCTCGCTCATGTGGTGCCATTTGGCGAATGTGGAGTCCGCAATGCCAATCAGAAGTCCCCAAATCTGCATAGCGCCGACAAGTTTCTCTGTCAGACAGCCAGGTGCATTGATGCAAAACTAGCTCGTGGGTCACATCCCACGGGATCGACCAAACGTTCAGATTCACAACGAAACGTAAACGCGCGGTACAAGAGGTTTCCAGGAAGCGCGCTTTTGAACAGGGGGTTGCAAAGACGAGTGTTAGTTCCCTGAACCCTGTGGTCCTCGGGTCGATAATAGCACACTCGCTGGTTCGCCTGCCCTTTGTTACAGGTAAGCTGCTCATACATTATTCCGAATGGACGCCATGTGTAGGAGCGGTGTGTTTCGTGCAGCTCTGAGACTAGGCAGCATGGCTTTCAGCCGCAGTAATGAGAACAAGGCGCTTCTCGACCCACCCTCCCTCCGGAGGGGTAGGGGGGGGAGGGAGAGTTTTCCAACGAGTCCTGCATGTTCACTTAGCCATCCCAACGGTTCCAGCAGTCCGATAGAATCAACAAAACCTCCTGGCGAAGTCGTTTCCCGTCCTGCGGAATGTAAGGAACTGTTTGGAACATCGATTGCACCCGGTCTGGACTTCTGCTGACGAGCTCGAGTGCGATCACCAATATTTCTTATGTCACTATGTTCTTACCCGCGCCTGGAAACAGCGCAAAATACGCTCTTTTCTAAGACGCTGCATGGGGCCATCAACCTCGGAACTACAGCCGAACGGTGCAATCTCTCCGCACTCCATCCACTGGAATTTTCAGCCCACCCACTCTCCCAGCCCCGCTGCTTCAAACACCCTTTGAGATTTCGAACCGCTTACTCCTGTGCTTCCAACCGCCAACACACACACCAAGCTCCCCCGCGAGGCTGCAGCGGCTAAAAGCAATAGCCCCCCATTTCCCAACCCCCACCTCTCTGCGGGTGGGCTCGTGTTGTGTGCACCTACTATTGCAGGTTCCACACCACGTTCCCCTGTAGAAAAGAGGCTCACGCGCACTTCGACTTGGAAGCGGCGACCTTCGCACAAGCCCCTTTCTCTTGGCGACAAATCTTACCCCCATGCACCACCCCTCCCGCCCCCTTCCCTTCGTTGACCCCCCGGCGACCCGCCTCACCAGCAGCAGCGCGGTGTACGGCACTGGCACCGCCTGCATGGCGTGCCGCGTGAACATGCCGATGAGCAGCGCGAAGGAGATGAACAGCACGGCGCCCGCCGGCTCCAGGTGCTTCCTGGCCACCGCCTCCTGGAGGGCGTCCGCCGCGGTCATGTCTCCTCGGCCGGCCCCGGCGCCCTTGCCCCCCTTCGATTTGACTAAAGCCCTTCGGCCATGTTGTTCTGCCCCCGGAAGGGGGGGCTGGGAGTGGCTGGGCGGAGAGGGGCTGGCAGGGAGGGGTCGTCGGGGCGGGACGTCGGGGACGTGAACGAAATGGCACCGGGCGGGGCGGGGCCGCGGGAACGTGGGCATTGATGGATGGAGGCGGAATTTATAGGTTTATTGACTTTGTTTGTGTCATTATGTGAGCCTCAATAAGCTGGCCATTGACGCTGCTTTGATTGGGCAAAATGGGGAGCCGACGGCTGCTTCACTGCCTTGTTGTGCAAATAGAGTGACGACGAAGCACCCTGTGTGCATGTCATCGCCATCATGAAATTTTGCATAACGAGGCCAGGGCGCTGCAGTCGGCTTCGTGTTTCGCCCAGTAGAACCGGTTGCCTTGAGCTGATTATTGACTTCTAATGCGTGGCAAAATCAAAAGTCCAGATTCCATGGATTACTGATCAGTAATCATGATTTTTGAGACGTACTTTCTGCATTAGTACATGGAATGCATGTGCATTTCATTGGCTTGACGTTGCTAGAGGGAAATTAATCTGATGGCAGAGAGGAAGTGATGGAAATGGTGGATTACATGGCGTCCCTCGCATTGACTCATTTAAGTTGGTTTTGTGGAGATTGATTGTTCCTTGACTTGGAGAATCATCGACGCCAGTGCGGTTGTATTTCTCTGATCGCCTCCTCGCCATGCAACGTACCATTTCTCTGTGGAGTTGTTTTCGACACTACTTCATATAAATGTGCAACTAGTGTATCATGTCTTGAAAAGCAGCAGTGGAAGGACCTCGATGCCGGAAAAACACAGTTTTCTTTAAACAAATCACTGACGCTGCTTGTTTCGTTGCTACCAAGGATTGATGAACAACTCCTTCCTCAATGCGGCATGCGCTTTTATTTATTTACTGGCTTCGTTATTGCACAATATCGTTGATTTTAGGCTCAGGCATTAAGGTTACAATCAACTCCGCACCACCTCCAGCAAAAATGACATCACGCTAAGGACCAAGCCCCTGTTTTGGTGCAATTCATTAATACGTAATGCATTTTTGTCCTGTAAAGGAAGCAAAATTTAAAATCCCCGATTCTCCACAAGCACTACTGAGAGCTGCGAAAAAATCGCGCCCCGGAGAGGTTGCTGCCGCGCGACATCACGACTCACGTAAATTTAGGGAAAGTGTGGAGTTGCCGCGCAGTGTTGTTCCCAGATTTAAGAAAGGAATTAGACCATTGGTTGTGCAAAGCAAACTACAGTTCAATTGTTCGAAAAGTGAATAATAATTTCAAAAAGAACTACTAATGAAATACCGAAAAGAAGCGAAGTCCTGAAGCAGCTTTTTGGCTTGAAGCACCCAAAAAAAACAGCCTTGAGTTCTTTTTCATTAATGTATTGCTTGTCGCATAAAACATATGCTCAATTTACCTTCCTCGCAGGCTATGTGTTCGAAGGCGACACCTCATTCGAGCAAATTTCCTTGGTGCTGTCATTCTCTAAATTACTTACGCTATTTTCTCCAGGGGAGAATATTTTCTATTCAGGAGGACTTGGAGACAATTCTCTCACTTTGCCCAGAGAAAGAGGATAGTTCGGGCGAGGAACGGCGGCAGGCCAAGAAAAACTAGAAGAGGCGCGCAGGGCTGTGCGGGCCATCAACGTTTTCTTTCTGGTACCACAATGTGGTCGTAGAAGCAGATCCCGGCATCTATATCAGCACGCCAACGTGAATGCCGTAAGGTGCTTGTGAGACCAGGTTGGTTCAATTGGTAATCGGGCTCTGATCGGTGGGTTCCACTGCACACACCACAAGGCAACATTATACAGCCGACCAGGCATGATAAGATTTTGAGCCAGCGTGCTGAGGGCCTTGCAAGGGCAACTATTGTCTGTCGCACAGAGTCCCTAACTGCGCAGGTTCGAGCACATCGTTAAAATCCTGTCAAATGGGAAGCAAGTCGCTTCTTCCTGGTATGGTATTTGTGCCAGTTGCACTAGGAAAAAAAGGGCCAAATAACACGTGTTCAAAAGTGTACAAAGTTTACGCATTTGGGATATTTTCGCGCTTTTAGCGTGCAGAACACGCACATATATGTGTTCTCAAAAGGTGTCATTTTACCTTTTTCTGCTGGTGTTACCACCATTGCTGGGCGGGTACAACTAGCACTATCCGCGCAGCACTGCGATGGGGAATGCACATAAATGCTGATGCTGTGGGTGGCGACAGCTGTGAGCGCATTTTGCGCAACGTCAAATCTCATGGCGCACATCCACGTGTGCTGCAAACAGCAGGGTGTGGACAAGTGTTCCCACGAAGAGCGCGACCAACCATTAACCAAGGGATGCACACAGTAGCCAAGCCGTCGCACTTCAGTTTGTGAGCTGCCTGCAGTGTTGTATGCATTTTTCACCATCACAGATGGGTGACAGCAGGTACTGTCTACAACAATACACGCTCATTCCAAACCACACTTCCTCCGATTGTCGCTGGGAATGCTCACTGGCTCATCCACGACGGCTGCAGCCCAGATTCATAGGCCCCTAAATTAAGGAGATTTATAAGGCTCCAAACTTGGAGCCCGCTTTTTCGTTGAGTCCAGACGCTTGCGCAATCGAGTGGCTGCTGGTCTCTGGGAAGCAGAGCGTTGAAACTCAGGCTGGATCTGGGTGGCAACAGTTCGGCGTTTCGAATTCTCGCAGCGAAGAGCGTGACTTGGAGCTCAGCGATTGCCACCCGCTGGTTGATTGAATCGTAGCAACGTCTTGGGTTCTCATCGAACAAATCATGGACACCGCTCTTAATCATCATCATGTATTGTGCATCATGGACGCTACTCTTCCTGGGCGGAGTGGGGAGTTGATGGGCGCCTCGCTGTTTTAGTGCAGGATGACAAAGAGGATGGCCGGGGATCGAACCGGATACCTTTTGAGGGCCGTCCCACTGCTCTACCAATACAGCCCAGCGGGGGGTAAGGAAGAGTGTAGCCCGACCTTTTACGTACCCATACACCACCCAACACCCTGAAGGCCACGTCCTCCCCTCGACATGCAAGATTACTCGATGATGGCGATGACTGCGGGGCCCGGGCTCCCCGCCATCTCGGCGGGGCCCGCTCGCCGGCGCCCGAACCGACCGTACCGCCGCATGACGCACCGCCGGCGCATCCACACACACTAGGCCCTACGTTATCCGCTGGGATGTCGAATCCCAGCCGATGCCATCAATCAACCCTTGAGGGCAGGGCGGTGGGCGTCAGCGCACGGCTGTGTCACGGCCACGGCGCTGCAACCGCGGGGGGCGCACAGCCTCCCCAGCGCACCGGCGGCGAGTGTGGAACGCGGGGCGCAGGAGCCGACAGGCCGAGCTGGGCCTGTGGACCTTAATGGGAGTCCGGACCGGGCCATTTGAAACGGAGGCGTTGCAACGCCGGTGTTGCCTTTGGGTTGGCATCTGCTCCCCCCTTCGCCTCGAGAGGGGTCGCGTGGGACCGGCGCACTCCGCGTCCTGCCCACAAGGCGCCTCGTTGGCAGGGGTGGCGACTTGGGCGACTCGCGGACCAAAGAGCGCCGGCGCCCGTGGACGGCGCACTGCGCCAGTTTGCCGCGAGGAGGCACGAGGGAAGGCCGTGCGTTGCCGTGGGGTGCAATTCGGCGCGCCGGCCATTCTCCGACCAAAAGGCGACAGCGGTCGCCTGGCTGCATGGCGCGCTGCTGCGCTCAACGCTCAGTCAGACGGACTTTGTAAGAACAGAGGGCAACCAACTTTCGACCTTCTTCAACGCGGATGGCCAAGAATCGCGCACTTGGGAGAAAGGGGTCGCCGACGGCGGCCCTGGGGGCAAAGAGGGAAAGAGCAAAGAGCGGCAAAGAGCGGTCAGCGAGCAAAACGCGAAGGGCAGGTGTGTCAGGGACGGCAACACACGATGCTAACCCACTGCCTTATCCCGTGCGCCACATACACCTCGACCCAAGGCTCGCGAGGGCGTTCAATTTTTCGATGAGCCCAAACGGACATTTGGCAAAATTAATAAGCATCACCAAAAAATTTGCCACCCCACCGCGTCCGAATTCAGGTGGTTTGGACCAACATGCCAGGCACAAGACATAAAGTTAAATTTGTGAACGACAGCCTGCAGCTCTCGCTTGCTCCTGCGAGGCCCACTGGTCCACGGCCCTTCTATTTCTCCCTCTTGCCGCTTGCTCATTCTCAATAGGCATCAGTTGCAGCCATCAGCTCGTGGAGGGCTGGGCAAATTCACACCATTCCCTTGGTTATTTCTCCATTGCAATCCGGCAGCTCTGCTTTGCGGATGAGTTTGACAGGGGCCACATTGCCGCCCAAACATCCCATTTTGCAAAAACACTTGTAACCTTTGGGAAAGCACTATGTCGATTTGGGTACACTTAGCGTCAATTTGCCGTTAAGCTCCGCCCCCTCCCCCCCCCCCCTACATTACACTTGACATTCCGCACATTCTCTACCTTCCGTACGGGGCCCATGAGTGCATGCTCTTCTTGCCTATGACTTGCTTGTGTTGTGTGCTCATCTTTGCTTCGGAGGCTCTGTATCACTTGCCTAGGAGGGGGTGCCCTTTGTATGACCTGTCTCTCTTTCTCTTTGTTAACAAATCTTACCCACCCACCCACCCACACACCACCACCCCTTAGCGTCAATCCTTATGTCGAAGCCAAGATGACTCGGTAACATTACCTTACAGTGGCATTCAACTTCTAAGTGTTTCTAAGGAGAAAAATAATGAAAGTTGTACTGATTTCAGTGGGCTGAAAAATGGAATTCTAAAAGCAACAAGCTTTCGTGCAAAATGTCGGTAAGAGGGTCACGGAAAACAACAAAACGTGCATTTTGCGCACAGGCGGAATGCAAGAAAAATACCACAACAACAAACCTACGCACAAACAGGCCATTTTTGGGTCACCCAACGGACAAGAAAACCACAATATTGCGCACAAAAAGGGTGTACCTTTGCGCGCGCCGCACGCGCAAACACAGGCGAACATCGCTGGGCCTAGTGCGTAAATGCACGGGGTCGGTGGGGGGGGGAAGCGGAACCTATGCTGTACATGTTTTTTTTGTAAAAGCTTTCTTAAGCTTGTGATATAAAGCATGAAAACTGGTGTTTTAAAGGCGTTCATACTCTTATTTTTTAGTGCACTCAGAAATGGCGATATTGCACACAAGTTTCCTTGTTTTCTGATGGACAATCTTGAGCACAACCATTTTGCCCAAAAAAACACATAATCGCGAACTTGCACACAAGTGCACCCTTTCGGACCTTACCGACATTTTGCACGAAAGCTAGTTAAGCCATTATAGGTGAGGCGGGCAGCCTACATGTATGCAAATTGATCCATTTTAAAGCCTTCCTTGAAGACCGAACATTTGCAACAGGTTTAGGAAAATGTCAGGGGCTGTTTGCCATCTATCAGCGGCGTTTTGGGGCACCTTCCTTCCTTATGTCGATTCTGTCTTAATTACATAATCGCTTACCATCACAGTTCGCGTGTCAGTTTGATGCTAAACATAACGAAATCGCCATAGCGTCTTCCTTTAGGAAATGCACTATATCGAAGTTGGCAAGCTTTAAGCTAAGTTAGCATCATCTCTGAGGTGTAGAAGGAATCGCGGAGATTGGGTATACTTCAAGAGGAAAAATGTCATTCAAGGGCACCCCTCCCTAAGCAAGCATATGAGAGACTCTCTTGCATGCTATCAAAAATGATGCAGAGTCTCCTAGTGTGGGATGATGAGCGCACACCATGAGCAACACGGCAGGGAAGAAAACATGCTCTCAAGGGGCCCGCATGTACAAGGCAGGAATGTTCGGAACGGCAAGTGGAGTGTAAGAGAGGGGTGGCGGAGGGGCATGAACTTCAGGGCTAGCTTTTTCATGGGCCGCCTAGGCGAGCTCTTTATGGTGGCCAGGTAGCCTGCTTACTCGAAGAGTGTCCAAAGAGTCCTATCCATGTTTTTGCTCCCAAGAGCGCGCTTCCCCAAACTTTAGAGATTGAGTTCGGTTTGCAGATTTAGTAACTACTTAGTATTGAGGTCTAACAACTTGGTCTGCATGGCAAACTTAAGGGCGATTTTTCTGTGGCGGTCATGGGCATCGTGGGGACAGAGTATTTGTAGGACTATTATAGTACTGATAAGAATGCTCCGAACAACATTGGTCAGTGTGCATATGAGGGATGCCGTCAAGCAAAAAAGTGATGCCAAACTCCGATGCAGCATCGCCAACTTGTCCGCAAAACGAATGGTGGTCGCAAGCCACCGCCGAATCCCCATCCCGCTCGCGTCCCTTCCTGAAGGGCCGTAGTCAGCCCCACAACCCCGAGCGCACGCCGACCTTCCGCCCAAGAACCCTCCCCCTCAGGGGTACAAGGCATCAACATGCCCACAAAAACACACAACCCTATCCCCAAACATATCAACACAACCAGTACCCCCCAACCCCCCGCTCCGTCCTTAGGCTCGCGCGCCCCGCGCCCCCCCCCCCCCCCCCCTTCCCTCTCAACACCCCCGGTCGCAGCCAAGCCTCCGAGGACGCCCACCGACAACCACCCTCCCGGCCCAGCGGTAACTCACTCCCCCCGCCCACCCACCCAACCCCACCCCGCTCAGCATCTTCTGCCCCGGGCCGACAATTCATACTTCCCCAGCGCCAGATCCCACCCCCCCGGTAGCGGCAGACAGCGCCTGCGGCCCACGGCCCCCTGACCGGAGCGTCCGCCACTCGCCGCGCATCCGTGACCGCGTTTCCGCTCCCCCCCTCCCCCCCTTGCCCCCTCCCTCACCAGCGTTCTGTCGCCTTGGAATTTTCGCAAGTGCCCTCAAGCGAGGGCGCAAGCGATCTGAAGATCTCCCGGCGGCGCGCTCTCCGGCCTCCCCTCCGGCTCACCTCCTTCACGTTGCCGTCCTGGGCGGCCATTCCGGTCGCTGGATCTCGTCGACCTCCCGTTCCACGGGCCGCGACCCGTGGCACTCTCGCCCCAGAAGGCATCGAACGCCCACGTCGCGAATCCCTTGGCCAAAATTCCGAATCTTTGGCCGAAGGCGCTTGGGAGGAAGGGTTTCCCGCCGTGGGCGCCTCGCTGCCTGGGGTCCGGCTGTCCGTCTCAGGAGCTGGGCTCCGGGGCGCTGTTCGTGGTGCCGCACTCACGGGGGCGGCGGTTCGCAGTACTGGCGCCTGAGCGGCCCACATCAGGAAACCTGAGATAAGAGGGCTTCGATGCGATGGGCACAGGGTCACACTCGACCAGCATGGGGCAGTTGGCGTCCGGGGAACCGGCTGGGAGTGTTGTGCGCTGAGTACTGCGCCGCGGGCGTGCAAGCGTCGATCCGACACTGTACCGCCGTCGAGACAGTACGGCTGGCGTACTATGTGTGACGCGCGGCGAGCCAACGTCCGACCAGGCGGGGTCTGTGGTTATTGGCATGCCGTATCTGGGGCACAATGCTGAGGGTGTGGATGTCCTCAGCCATATCTTCTTTCATATCCAGGAAATGGGGAAGGTGCAGAATTTTGTTCTGTTGCACAAACAGACAGCCGGCAGACCTGAGAATGCAGTCCTGACGCCCCTTTTACGTTTCGGGCGCTGTGGCCAGTGACGGCAATCAATGGATCAATCGATCATCGATCAATCGATAATGATCGATCAATCGATCATCACAGTTGCGCACTACTGCGTCCTGTGGTGAGGAAGCCGTCCTGTGGCGGGGTTGGATTGTTTGGAGGTAGTTTCAGAGAGCCAGTTTGAAAGGAATGGTAGCCTTGGGTTTCACGACTGCCCACGAGTTCTTGCAGCTGGCATCTGCAGATGATGGATTGCAATCGTTTGAATGCACTGGATTTCATGGATGTTTGAATTCTGATGGACAGCAATTCAGTGGCTGTCTCGACTGCAACAACGTCATGGCTTCCAACCCAACGCACCATGAACACTGTTTTCTGCGGGTGAATCAGGGAAGCAATGGCCTTATGCACAGGAAGCCAATCGCAGGACCGGGAGCCAATCTCCTTGAAACGCACTACATCCCGATGATGACATTCTGGATCGTGCGGATGCAGGTCGCCCAATCGATGAAAGATGAGGAAGGACGAACCGGAGGAGGGCGACCCCTGGGACCCCCTCGCGCTCCGATTCGCTGACTCGGACCGCGAGGCGGCCTTCCGGGCTCTGCGGGCCCGGAGGACCTCCACCGAGTCAGACGGCGCCTGGAGGGCGGGGCGCCTGACGTCTGTCGCCATCGCCTACGCCCTGGTCGTCGCCTCCGGAGGCGCGGGGGCTCCCTTCCGAAACATCGCGGCAGTCCACCTGACGATCGACCTCCTCCACGCTCTGGGCCACTGGCACAAGGTGGCTTGGCTCCATCGGCGCATTTTCGCCGTTCATTTTCCCAGTTTCGCCATCACAGTCTGTTTCCTGTGCGCCACTGGCGGCACATTCGCCCTGGCGCTGCAGACGCTGGATCCGCCGAGGGATGTGCCCGCCGCCTTCGCCGCGCGCCTCGCGGCGTGCGCCGCGATGGGCAGCCTGGCATGGCTGCCGCACGAACGGCTCTTCATTCGCACCCAAGCCGCCCTGAGCTCCGTGGCCGCAATCGTGGGCGTTGGCTGGTCGTCGGGAACGATCTGCATCGCTTGGTGCAGCGGCGGCGCCTTCGATCAGATCGCGAAGGGGGTATTTGCAAGAGTCGATGCCTGGGTGGCCTCGGCGGCCCTGTCGTGGCCCTTGTCGCTCGGAGGCGGCTTCGGGCCTCAAGGAGGGCAGCAGATTGGCAAAAGGCAGGACTGCTGGCTCGTGGCGGCCTTTCTGCACCTGGTGCTCTGCGCGATAGTGCCGCTGGCGGTGGTGTACCTTTTGGAGTTCAGGGAGAGGGTGGACTTCCTGCTGGCGTCGGATGACAGTCTGGGCGAGCGCCAGCGCAGGAAGTACGCGGGAATGAAGATTGGGCAGACCCTGCTGGTGGTGTGGGCATCTGCCATGCTGGCCGTCACGGCGTGGCAGGGCCTGCAAGTAGCGCTGGACGTGAGCAGCCTCTTCCAGGAGCAGGTGATCGGCCAGGCGTGCGCGGAGAAAATGGACTGAAGGCGAGTTTGGCCCGCCAGTGAGTTGTTACTTCCGGTCTCGCCCCGCTCCTCTCAAGCATGGTGTGCTTGTGGGCTGGCTCACGTAGCTTGGTGGGCGGTTGCTCTCGCTGGGATGTCCTTCGCGAATGGGCTCGAGAACTGCGCTGTGGTGTCTGGACTGGGGTTTGTTTCCGCGGCCGTTGTCGCTGTGGCCCGGTCGCTGCACGTTGGCATGCGAATCGGCGTCTTGCCTTCAAACGCGGGCTTGGTTGAGGTGGCACGGAACACCTGCTGCCCGGCGGTGCCCAGCACCCTGGGGCTTTCGAACCTGTTGAGTTTGCTGGGGAATTTTTAGGGGCTGCAGAATGGACGAGTGCGTGGGCTACCGATGGTTTTTCAAGGGCGGTGAGCGACTGCATGTCGTGAGCAACTTGCCACCGGGCATACCCGGATGTGTGTCCACTTTGGGATTCGTTCTACTGATTAATAAGAGCGCCAATTCGGCTGCAGTCCGCGGAATACGCGGATGTGAATGCGAATAGAATGAACTGGGCTGAAAATGCAGTTTTCATGAACCATCAAATGCATGTCCACTGTGGGTGCGCACCTCGAACGAAGAGGTTTGTTTCGGGCGATTGGACGATGATTGTCAATGAAATTCAACTTGTGGAACATTTGCTCTTGTATCGAAAGCTACGAGTTTGGGCAATTAGTATTCTAATTTTGATAGTTTGCTGAAGGAGAACCGGGTGCATGGGCTTCCGCGTATTCCTCTAGGATGGTCGATCATGGCAGTTGAGTCAGCTTGTCCCAATCTAGCCCATGATGACGCGGAGGCCCTGTTTGTTCAATAATATCGGAGAGTGTGTTGATTCATTGATTTGTAGAGCCTCTTAGTTGTGGCTCCGGGCGTGGTGTCCAGGCAGATTATGCTATCACTGCGGCTGCTCTCAAAGCTTGATTTGGACCTGATGTGTTGCTTGCTATGCCAATGGCAGAGCGAGATTCTGCAGACTTGTCTGCTTCTTACCAAAGTTGCGAAGGACATTTGCACAGGATAGGTGGGTTCTGTAGAAAATAATTGTTTGGAAGTTATTCAAGGCCTGCGATTGCATTGCAGCGTTGCAATAATGTCGCTTTTGTGTGATGCGCCTGTGTTGAAGTGCCATACAGTCTGACCGCTGTCGCTTCCTGTGCGTCCCGCTCATTCCCCGTGTGTTCCACACTCGTCGAAAGGGAACAACCTGTGACTGTGGATTGAAAGCAATACCGTAGATCATGCAGGATGGCGCCGTCCACCCAAACCCCACCCACTTACCCAGCACCCCGCGCGTTGAGCAGCGGGGCTGCTGTCGAGAATGGAGGCCAAACATAGCAAAGTTGGAATAACGCCACCATCATAATTTTGCTGCTAACTGCGCTGCATCGTTCCATCCCTTGATGGATCTCTTGAGGGTGTCACATCATGGGAGATGCATGCCCCCTGCGCCATCCAACATACCGCGCGCTCTGAAGCAGTGCCAAGTTCGATAACGCGGGGGGCGTCACGTCAGGTCGCCCGCGCTATTCAACACCCCCAGCGCTGTCTTCGAAGGACGCGAATTCGTGATCTACGGTACATTGTATGCTCCATTCTTGGCGGACCTAGCGATGAAACTGATGTTCAGTATTATGGGAGATAAAAACACAATGTGGAATCTGCGTTCGATTTCGAACGGGAGGAGCGAACCACCGGCACAAGAGATGCTGAGCCAGCCTCGCAAATGTATGGGCCAATAATTTTATCCTCGTGATCGCCCCCATATGCTCCTGTTGCATGCATGGAGTGCCTTATCTCTCGTCTCGACTCTGAATTATCAGGATCAGCGAGGCGCTGTCTGGGAAACGAGAACTGAGACCATGGATGACTCTTGAACTTGAGGTATGCCTGTGGCTGTCGTGTCCGCCCAACGCTCAGTTTGCCCAGCTCGTCGCGCGAATCGTGCGTTGATAATCAGGGGGGGAACGTGGTCAATCACATGTTTGGCAGCGGCTTCATTCGCGGAGACTCGTAGCCCACTCTTTGCATTCCCATATGTGTGCACGCACCCAAGCAGGCAAGGGATCGGGAAAGTTCCCGAATGAGCGAATTGCAACGCGCCGGCGGACTGAATTCCTACATGCGGTATTAGTTTACTACCAGCACCAGTATATTTTGTTCAAATCACAATATCCCGTTCCCCTTCGAGGCGTCCCCGCTTAACGCCAAGATGTGCATATGCGGTCATGAATATGTTCGCATTTGCATTTGAGCACACCCACCTGTTCACATGTACTTGTAAATGCAAATACTGCATTGCAACTGGTAGTTTATTGATCATTGCGGTACCGCAATTGCATGTACAAATACATGCTGATATTGACGTTCGAAATTAAATGTCACTGGGCGATATAAATATCACTTATGCACTAACAGTTGGCCTACTATAGTTGGTCAACTGGTGGCTGCCATGGTAGGCATGTTGCTGCGAAATCAACACACTTCTTCTGTCTTATAATAATTATCGTCTATTTGATACATAAATTCCATTATCTGAACTGTCTCTAAACTGCGGCAGGAGGCCAAATTCAGAAATTCTGGGTTCAAAACCCTGAGCTACCAATTTATGAGGTGGAAAAATAGATCCGAACTCTTTGAGAATTGAGCGAAAGGCAAACTTTTTCAGTACAAAGTTCTTGGATTACTAGGCAGGGAACCCTTGCTCTTAAAGTGATGCCAAATCCACAATGCTTCGCGGATTGCCTTGAGTTTTGGATTTTACTCTCCAAACTCGTGAGCATAACCTTGCACGAACGTTCACTAAAACCTAAAGTACTTATAATGAAAAAGCAAAAAGCCAAATCATAGAAGATAATATTGTGGGACGGAGGAAGTACAATTTGCATTCAGACCCTTCAACGCCATCATAAACAGGTGTTGGGATTTTCAGCTTAAGGATGCTAGATGAAGGAGTCCTTTGAAGAGATATTAAATGCAAGTTCTTCAGTTACATTTCTCGAATTTATCAAACCACTATCTTTATACCGCTGAGGGGATGTTGGAACATAGGCGCTTACCTATTTTGCATGATATTTTTACATTATCGGCGAACCAATTTTTCAAACTAGATTCGTTGCTGCAATCCATTGCGGTCAGTATGCCAAATATAACATGGCAAATTACATGGTCGATGTGTGCAGAATAACGCACAATATGATACAATGGATTGAACAATACATGATATGTTGAGAAAAATGGGTAGCAAACACAAAAGAACCATAGAAAAAGGAATAAAGAAAGAGGAAAACCACCATTGCGGTTGGCTGTGAGCTTGAGAGAAGGCACTTGGCCTCTTTTGAAGGAAATTCCTGCGGTGTAATCGGCACATGAAATTGTTAGGCATAAATTTGGCGCTCAAAGTCATCTTGCATATGCAAAAATTGCATTGCATATGATGCATTGTGATGCATACGATGCCATATGATGCACTCGATAGGTGTCGAGTGCAGGGTCCATGCCATAATACACGCATAACAATGGCATACATATGTGCATCCCTGGTATATGCGTATCATGGCATACCATGCGTTTCCCTCGTGGATGTTTCCTGTTCATACTACCCTTGTTTCAAAAGTCTTGTCCTTTATCCTATCTTACTATAACTTCAAAAGATCAACTCAATTAGCCAGATTTGGATTCCTTTTTCGATTTTGGGTTGATATGTATTCTTGGTTACATCGATACATATCCGACCTTATGAAAAGTGTCCCTATCCGCTTGTTTCAGGGCCTCAAGTCCCCGCATTTACCATATTTACCCGGTATTAGTAGGCGTGTATCGGACCTCCCAAATGAGCGGTGGATATTGACAGTGGGACATGTATACTAACGCGGTTTGGACCCTGATCCCAGAGCAGACAAAGATTTTTTTGACAAATAGGCCGTGAAAATGCCCAAAAATGGGTAAAAATGGCAATGCTATTGTGGAATGCTGTCAGCCTCATCACGGGAACTGGCGGCCTTAACTTGGGGCTGCACTAGGCAGGTGGTGGCAAGTGGTGGCGACTGGCGACTGGGGCCAACAGGGGTTCGCGCGAATGCTCGAGGCGTGTTTGCCTCTGCAATGCAAAGAACGAGGACTGACATGGGTCTCGACTCACTGGGGTGCCACGTCGCGTCGATAGGCTTGACACGTGGCGCTTTCCCAGGCTGATGGCGGCTAGGAAGGGTGATGGGTTCCGTGATTGGGTTTGTGGTGTGGCAGCAGTGCCATGTGCGTATTGGGGACGGGCCCTGCCTTCGCAGCATTTTGCGGGCAATTTTGCAAGGCGGGGACTCGCAACGGCAGCCGTCCCAACCAGCGCCGTCGCTTGCCCATTCCTGGCGCTGGGCCTTGGAGCGCCCTTGGCAGGCGCCAGGTCGGAAGCTGCTCTGGCCGGCCGCGGAGTAGTTTAACACAATCCAGAAACCAGGGTGGCTTTGGTTTCTCGACTGCTTCTTTGATCGTGCCCCACGGTGTCTGTCGCTGCCCTACGATCCTGCGCTGAGAGCGCCAACGGCGGCCAGTCGACCATGCGGACTTTTGCGGGCCCCCTTTCAAATTCTCCCTCGACAGCATCCACCCCGTCTCGATTGTCCCCGTCAGTGGGCGAATCATAGCGAACGCCATTTGGCCAAGACTGGGCAACACGGTCCAATGCCAGCCGCTGACTTCCCTTGCCACCATCCAAGGGATGGCATCCCTTCACTCGTTTTGTTCTGTTTTGGGGGTAGATACAAACACTGCGTCACGGATGCTAATGTGGTTTCGAGCCACAAAGAGGGGGGTGGACACTATTAGGGGGGGCCTACTAATACTTGGTAAATACGGTATGTGCTCACATTATCCCGTTCTGTTCCAAACAAGTCCTAAAAAAGTCTTCAATAACCATGTTGTTACCTAAAAAGAGCGTTACAACACTATTTCAAAAGTTTTGACATCAAAAATTTCGTTACCTTTGTGGATCATCTCTTCCAGTGTGGTAAATAGTGTTCGAAAACTCTTGATTTCAATTATTTCCCATGTTAACAAAAATTTACGCCATATTTTAGCATCACCACGCATGGTTTTCCAGATTTTTGCGCATCTATCAGGTTGATGCTCATTCCCAGAATTTGGTGTCCCTTGGCTTTTGGCCTCAACATTCCACAATACTTGTCAACACCCTCAACCCACGGCAAATACAACATTTGTATTGCAGATTCTAATCGGAATCTAGCCACATCTTTTGTGAATCCCAATTGCCAAGTCATAAATCTCTCCTAGGAGTAGCTCAGCTTCATCCACCTCAATCGAAGGGCATTACGAGTTGGTCATGCCCCGGTATAGGTACCAACAGAAGGGAAAGTTGGGCCTATGCTCCTCTTAACATATCTCAAGAACGCAGGGCCTTTTGCCACAATGAAGGGCTTCCCTGATAGCCATTGATATCTCTCATCAAAGCTGCTTCTGTCCAATTCTTTGACTTGCATGTTTTGACCACCGTTTGAGCGGCTTGTATAACGGACAAGAATTTTGGAACAGAGGCAGTATGAACCTGAAGCAAAAATTTTCACGTTAAGAAAGGGTAGAAGTTCTTGCAGCATTGTGTGTACAATATCGTTGATGCAACGCTGAATAATGCTGCAGGAAGGCAAGTGTACCAATGTATGCGCAACATTGGCACATGTATCAGTGCTTAAAAATAGGAAAAATAACAAAAGGGGGTCCTATGTGAGATATCTTGACAAAGGGGGTCCTCTGCGGGGTTGCATGCATCTGATGCATCAGTATGCAATAGTGAATCCTTGTCGAAATGCGGTACAATCATCGCTGGACACGTCATTAGTGCTTGACGTAGATCATCAAAAGCGCTCTGTTGCACAACCCCCAATTCAAATACAGCTCAGTTGTGTATCAAAACACGCAAAGGCTGTGTCCGTTTGGGAAAACCCTTAATAAGCCTCCTGTAATAGTCCACAATCCCGAGAAACCTCTAGACAATCACAGTGTCACTTGGACTTTCGCATGTCCTGATCATTATTATGTTTCCTGGATCAGGTTCAAGACAGTTAGCACTGACCAAATAGCCAAGCAAAGCGATGGAACTCTGCAGAAACTGCACTTTTTGGGACTCAAACTGATCCTTACCTTTCTGCAGCATTGAAAACACTTCTCAAAAGTGCCCATATTGTCCTCAAAACTATCTGAACCAAACCCGCAATCGTCAAAGAACACTGCCACTTCAGTCCCAATTTAAATACCAAAATTCCGCTGATTGAGTAACACGTAACCCCGGGAGGATATACCGAGCGGCATCGCTGTTTATCGAAACCTTCCAAAACGACGCAACAAACACCATGTAATCACGAGCGCCTGGTGTAAATCCCACCACAGAGTAGCCGCTAAAACCGTCAAGGACTGAGTAATACTTTCTTCCAGCCAGCTTGTCCAAACACACTTCAGCATTAGGCATTGGCCACTAAATTGGAACAAATGCTATGTTCTAACGTCAATAGCTGTGGCACATTCTATATGTGCCAGACTTCTTCTTGGGAAAATTTGTCCCTGCACCCCAAGGGCCGTAATGCTTCTCGATCGTGTTTGCTGCTAACAGCTCAGCGCAGCGAGTTCTCGCAAAGGCCTAAATTTATGGCGGCCAGCATTGAAACTTTCTTTGGCATATCGGCTGTGTCCTAAGTTGCAATTCGATGCCACATGGCACCAAGCTCGTGAGAATAATTTGTTCAATTCATCAGCAAACAGGTCTCCACAAAGACACACTCAAAGGCACAAAGGCGCCCAATACGGGTCGCTGTTCAGATGTCGCCGCGCCACAAACATCCAAGGCGTTGACATTGTCCATTGTGATGAAGAATTAATCAGTAACCGTTGACATTCAATCAATAGCATCAACTGTCACTAATTGTTCACCACGGCCTGATTTGCGAACGTCCCACGGAATCCCCATACCCTCAGAACCCATCACACCAGTTGTTTTAGAGTCACCAGCTGCTGCATTGCTCTCAAGTTCTCTTCCACAAATATCATCCAAGGCGATGCTCAAAGCAGTCTCTTTGAGCTCAGCAGCCAGCGCAGCTTTGTGGACATCTTGATTGTCCAACAACTTGACGCCCCTGCTGATATATTTTGCATCTGCTTGCACTTCTGGTATCAAATTTCCTAGAACCGATCCACAGTCATCATTTAGTTGCCAAGGAGCGTTTTCCTCTTTTGGTTCATCGTGCACTGGCAGCGCGTCAATCGACACATGTTGTTGATCAGAATCACCTTCACGGGTCGCCAGCATCAGATATCCTTCCGTTGCTTCTTCCTTCATCTCTTCTACTTCTCTCTCTTCACTGGTCGCTTCGCTATCTGATTCGCAGTCATTAGAGTCGCCAGACACACTGGTCGTCATTGAAGTGTCACCAGGAATTGCTCATGTCTCTGGTGAAATGCAATCGAGCAGCTTGCGAGCACGCTCAGAATAGTGAGCTGTGCATGCATCCCCACCAACGGCAAGGAACTGCCCTCGGCGCTTTCAACAAAATACGAATCTGTACCCCGGAATGAAACTGCCTGGTTAAGCGTCAACATTGGCTCACCAAGGAGCGTTGGGTATCCTGCATTGGTGTGCATCAGATGGAACAAAGCATTTGCTGTGACACCAGCCACATCAGCGTGAGTTTTGACGTATCCGAGCAGAGGTCGCCATTCACAATCAGCAATATGCACCGCAGCACCTCAGGAACCCAAAACACGTAGTCACATGTTTTGGTCGCTTCTGGTTCCATCAATTTTAACATTGTTCTAGGGTCAATGGCAAACCCTTGTCAGGCTTGATTAGCAATATGGCAATCAATTCTGATTGCTGTTGTCAATTTGTTGAATTCAGTTGCCATCACTGCTGGTGCTCTGGCAGCTGCTTGTGCACCGCTCAGAAATCGCAGCTGTGATATGCCTTTCACATCAATAGCTTGTCCTTTGGGTTTTCGTTCTTCGGCCTATCCAGAGCAATCCCAGTGCGCAAATCATGTCGCACTGTTGGGGATATTTGAAGCAACTGCCCCAATGAAATTGAAGGCGGTAGATTGAACAAATTTTTAGACATTTAGAACTTGGGTTTCCTTTGGCCACACACGATTTCTATCAATGGGCCATGCTTCTTCCATTCACTCACATGCTTGACACTAACTATTCTTTTGCTTGGTTCTATTTTGTCTTTTCCAATTGCTTCTTCACCAGCAAATACTTCCAGCTCCATTGTCATAGCATCATGGTTTACCTCATCATTCACACGATGACTTGATGATTGCCGATTCCCACCATCGTTGTTTGGCATATTTTCTTGATGCCAATTGTTGTTGTACTAAGCTCTGCCACCGGTGGCTGAATTTTCTCGCCAAGACATGCGCCTGCCATGGTTCGCTCCATTTCAAGTCCTAAAAAACAATTTGATTCTGCTTGCTCTTTCGAGCTCATCGATGTGTCCATCATGGCGTTGAGCTCCCTCATGGATTGTGCAAGTTGTTTCACGTTTTGCTATAGCCCATTGATGTCTGTCTAATCTGATATCATGGTTTGGCTTCTCATGAGCTTGCTAGCTGCCAAAAGTTTTCCTTCCATAAGAAGTGTTGCTTTCTCTACTCGCTTGACTGCTACTATTGCATGGTCAAAATTAGGGATATTCACATCCAGAATATCCAAGCAGAATTGCCTCCTTAGGCCCATGACCCAAGAATGATAAAGTACATTGATGGGAACTACATCCCGATCAAGTGCTTGCCGTTCAGCATGCAAGCATCTGGACCGCTCTGCATGTGATGCCACTAACTCATCCTCCATGGTAGAAGATGAAAATAGTGACCTATTTTAAGTCATACAAAACACACTCAATCTATTCCAAATGCCCATAAGCTCTGAAACTTATAATAAACGCTGTCTCAATCTCATCTCATGTATGGTCATCACCTTCCCAATGTGCTGCTCTACTATTGCACCACGTCTCTTCCTCCTATTCGAAGACTACAATAGGACTGCAATCCTGCTACTAATGTGTCCCAACCGTTACTTCTTGCCACTTGCAGAAAATGCTTCACCTAGACCCCAGGTACTCTCCTCTTCTTGTGAAAGGGCATGCCTTGGTTTTGACACTATGCATCATATTGCCTTCAATGCACTAGCATTGCCATGTGGGTTTGCTTGCACTATACCATGTTGCTTGCTCAACACTGGTAGTGATGCTCTACTGTATTAGACCACATTATCAACTGACACGAGCTGCCATCCTATTGATTCCTTTTTATACAATCACCGCTACAGAGACGTGCATGTTGTGTGGCAAGTATGCGATCCTTCTTGCAACTTAGTAACCACAACGAATCACTGGTACCATCACAACAGGGTTGTGGTGACTCTGCTTGGTGGTAGGCTAAAAATGACATTTCTAAAGCGAGAGTTAGTCAAAAAAGTGCAAATACGCTGAAATCGGCTTATTTAGGAGCTTCTAATGCTGATAGTCTTTTGAAATGTCCAATTCCGTGTAGCAACGGCAAAGTTATGGGTAGTTGAAGTTGTAGTACTTTAGCAAGGGATTCGGACCGGCAGGTCGAAGCATTGGGGATTATACAGAGCTGGTTTAGGTGAATGGTGAGCGGGGACACGCGCGCCTAATACCTTACAATACATTACTTGTTGTTGTATATTGTCCTGTCTTCATGTGACCGCGAGGGACCCGCGATTAGGCCTCGCGCGCATGCGGGTTCTGAAACAGGCGCATGCAGGTCACGCGTATAATTGATCTTTGGCCCACTGCCTGGTCTGTCCGTGACCAGCGAGCCATCGCCTGGTTGCGCCTCCACCCGCTGCATACAGCAGGCCCCGGGGAACGATCCCTGTTCGTGTTTGGGATCACCGCGCATCCGAGGGAACGAGCGCCCCGTTACCGCCCACCAAGTGTGGTGGAGAGGGCCGGTTGCACCGTCACCAGCCGAGCTGCAGGGCGTGGTGACCCCGTAAGCTTTGGAAACCAGCGGCGCCCTTCAGGGCCGCAACAAGGGCATATCCTACTGCTCTGAAATGTTGCATGGCGCACAAGACCTGTGCCGCACTGCCTATCAAACCTCGTAGGAGATGCAATCAATGAACGAACTGATCCCTTTGGCGGCAACTTAGTCACTCTGCCAAGGCGCCCAGCGACAAGTTGTCGCGCTGCCCATTGGACTCGCTTGCAACATATGATTTGCACTATAATCAGGTCAACAATGAAAACCTAAAAGCAGAACTAATCCACACCCCTGGCGATGGCCGATTGCCCGTGGCACTCTTGCCGAAACACTCTAGAAAAACCACACGAAGTGGACTCCAGGCCGTTGGAGTCCCATCGCAACCAATCGTTCGATGATTGTCTTGAATCTTCAATCCAGAAAATATCCTAAGATAGGTTGTCCGGGCAACGTAGAGCTCTAGTGCTCTCGGCGCTCAATCCACTCCAGGTTGCATCGTGCACGCCTTCTTTATGTCTCGACTCGCTCACCCCCTGGCTCGGGTGCCAATTGATAAAGGTAAACAAGATTGCAGGGTGGCGATCCCTGAATAGGGATCGTATGCACGAGTCCACAACAACGGTTTACAGCCAAGGCAAAGGGACAACAGAACTTCTGTCCTTCATATTCAGTCCGTTCATCAACGTCCCCAATGCAATTTACAGAGCCTCATCAATTCTTTATGCATTCAGTTGTTAATAATACCCAGTCACTTCTAATTACTCATATGGCAGTGACCGTCCACCATTGAAAAATGGATTATGATTATAAGAGGACATGCCTGTCCGCGACGTACCTGTGTAACCTGTTCCCTCAGCGGTGGCTCCACGCCCGTGGCGGTGCCTGCCTCCGACATAGTCCCACACCGAACCTAGCATATCATCACAATTGTACAAACCTCAAATGACCCCAAATGACCTTGGGAACGGGCGCATACGAGCGACATGGCACAAAGCGCGCTGGCAAGGCTTGAAAGAAGGGTCAGCCATGCCAAGTGGGTTGTCGGGGCTGTCGCGCATTGTTGAGGGTGTCAAGAGGCTCGTCCTCAGGAGGGAGCTCGTGGGGGTGGACTCGCTGGGAAACAAGTACTTCAGGTGCCACGGTCAACGCCCCAACGCCCCGACCCCACCCACCAGCATCCCCGGAAAGCGACACCTGCACAGTGCCAACGCTCGGCCTCCAATGCTCAAATTGCGCTCCAGCACGCCTGACAGACATTGGTCAAATAGACTGCGCTCTGCCATCCATTGATTGCCGGTTTGGGTGTGGCCCACAAATGCTCTAATCACAGGCGCAGTCGGCAATTCGCAATTCTGATCAAGGCCGCCATTGCTTGCTTCTCTTGCTGCCTGCCAATCTGCTTCTGAAAGGGGAGTCTCTCCCGCTGAATGCTTTTGCCCGCTTTTTTGCGGAGTTCGGATTGGGTAAGCTTGATTCCCTCCTTCCGCACCCATTGAGGTCCTTTGCGTCCTGCAGGAAGGCTGAGGTACTGAATGGGCGGCCTTTTGAGCGGCGATGGGTTTCGCCGGTCAGAGGCGAGTACGATCCCGGGTCGATCCCTCCAGAATGGACGTCCTGGCTGCACAAGGGCAGGGCCGACCCCCCACAAGAGGAGGAGAGCATGAGGTGGGAATTTTTCTTCGACTGTGTGAAAATGGGCCACCATCTTGTTCAATATTGTTGCTGGAATCGTCGTCTATGCCATGGCGTTGGAACAAAGGACATTGCAGATCAAGGACAGATTCATAGCATAGAGATCATGGGCATGATGCAGTGCATGTCTTCCCTCACTGAGGAGAGCTTGAGGGGGCCATGGTGGCCACAGGTGAGCCTAAATTGAGCCACTGAAGCTCTGAATGACACATTCAATGGCTTAATCTAGATCTAGCCATGGTTGGTGTCAGCCCACATCAACTGCCTTCTGGCACCAGTTTGTGCTTTCCAGGTGCAAGAACCTTGTTCTTGTTGGATCTTTGTTTGCGTTTTGACAATTTCAACAAACGGAATGTACTCCAGCCTGTGCTGCTCTGCAACGGTGGTTCTGCCGATCGAGTCCATCATGCCATGGATGACAGCATGGGTGATGCTGTGCCGTTTGGCTCATTTCCTGTTATGAGCTTTGCATTTGGAAGGCATGGTGAGCTACACTTTGCTGGCGCCTCATCACCATAAACAAGCAAATAAACGTGAGAATAAGCTGAAGGCAGCTAGGAAACAGCTGAATTTCAGTTGCCTGTGTGGTGGCGATAATTTACAGTGTCCCATTGGATCGACTCAACCAAGTTGGTTTTGCCAGGCTTGAGGCTAGCCGTCTGGCAATGCAGAAGAAAGTGGAAGCTCTGGAGGAGGAAGAGAGAAAGAGGAAGTTTCGGGTCAGGATCCTTTACTGGGAATGTTATCCTTTTTGGCTTCATTTTTGGCCCAACTTTGATGCAATGCTGTACACCAGGGCAGCTTCACATTTTGGGGACATGATCAAGGGTTCGATAAACATCAAAATGTGTTGTTCACAATGCTGCCCTTAAAGGACCCGCTGATGCCATTTAAATTGGCCGTGTTGGGATGCTGAGATGCAGAGAAATATTTTAAAGGAGACGTTGATAGAATGCAAATATGGCACACACAAAGCATCATCAGCTGTATTGAGTCGTCTCTGACTGTCCTGATTCAATGCATTA
The DNA here is from genome assembly GCA_905146915.1 of Ostreobium quekettii. Lineage (NCBI taxonomy): Eukaryota > Viridiplantae > Chlorophyta > Ulvophyceae > Bryopsidales > Ostreobiaceae > Ostreobium > Ostreobium quekettii. Next base: position 47,937 of record CAJHUC010000638.1, on the reverse strand, counting down.
TCAAGCACAAGTTGAAGTAAGAGTTGTACATAGGTGAGATCTGTAGATGTACGATAGATCAATGCAGACAAGCCAAAGGTGAGCAGAACTTGAATGTTTTACCTGTTTGACAGAATTTGCAGCTGCTGGTTGCGGCTGACTGCTGGTTCGTTCAAGAGTGCAGTGCACCCTATGCGCTGGCATCCTTGCCACCTGGTGTTGACCATCTTCCTCACTGTTTGAAGACGGTACCCTTGTGATTCTGCATACACAGCTAGACGAATGCACTCTCCTGTGATACTTACCTGTTACAACATTCTCTTTTGTCTTTTGACACAGATGGAGAGCCTGCGGCTACAGGGCCAGCAGGCAGACAGTGAGCCGAGCATGACAAGATTCGTTGAACAGCTCGCAACCAAGGTGGGTTGATATCCATGGCTTACAAAGGCAAATAGTGCCCTCGCAATTTGCAGTCCATGGCAACCTTTCATGTCAAGAGGGTGCCTGCCCAACCTACCATGACATGCAAAGTCTTGCGGCTGTTGTGCCCAATAGGGTGCTGGATGTCAAGCAATTGGCTGAATGCAGTTCAGAAACCCAGAAGGTTTGTGGAGTGTTCTGCAGCACTAACTTGATGGCCTTATGCAGTTCATGAATTGGAGTATGATGCCATGTTTAGAGATCCAGCTAAGGTGCCTGTGTCCAGCATTTTCAAATGACAGGGATGTCATGAGTTTTTCTCATTAGTTGCCATGCTTGTGGTTGCTTCGACTTGACCCAATAACCCCAATTGGTGTAGGGATATGGCGGATCAGGCAACAGTAGTGGGGCCTTTCCTGATGCATCAGGTAATGTGCTTTGAACTCCAACACAAATCCTGACAAATGCTGTCTGACACATGTCCTCTTGTTTATATAGATAAAAGATCCTCCATTTTTGCATATCGCTGCAACCTGTGCCTGGCGTCGACAATTCTGGACTTCTTCTTGCTGCTTGCTTGAGCATCCCAGATGCCATCACAATCGGGGCAAATCATGAATTGGCTCCTTTGCATGTAGATGTTGTTGGGTTAGGCATCCTCTAGTGATCCGTGTCCGAAAGTGATGTTGACAAGTAATCAGATGCAGCTCTATGCAAGGCCGAAACGCTGTGTCAACGTTTGAGCTTGGCACAAAAGGTGTCCCACGGTGAAGCAGAGAATGGAGGGACCAAAAAAACGTCTCGGTTACATTGCACGAACTCGCAAGTGTGCGAAATAACCAGCAAATAGTTGTACTGCCTGCAGTACGACACAGCTGCCTTGGGTGCGAGGGCTAGCAGGGGTCACAAGAATCATTGATGCCCGCACGCTCAGGCAGTGTGCATCAGGAATGGATATGCTGTTTTGGGCATGGACGGTTGCTTCATTTGTTTTTTGCATCAGCTTCCCTGACTGTTGCTTTCTTTGCACTGTGGGCAGGGGAGCAGCCTGTCAGACCCAAGCCTGGTAGCCCTGATACTAAGTTTGAGGCAGAAACCTGGAAGCCAGGCTGACTTCTGATTGCTTTCAGCCCAGGGATGGGGGATTTGGAAAACGAATGGTGCAGTTGATTACAATCTATGGTTTGTGGCACATCCTGGATATGGCAGGAAATGCTGATACCCAGGCTATGGACACCCGTATATTGTATCATGGGCACGGTTGTATTTTGAATATGCATATCCGCGATGTGCAAGGCCTTTTCGACGCATACCTCTTGAATGCTCATTCGCCCCACAAACCACAATAGATCCAGGTTCAAAGTTCAGACAGCAAGGAAAGTGTTGCTTGACGGGACAGAATATAGGAAATCATTCTGGGAATCAGTCGTGCGGCACGATGCCAGATAGTATTGGGTTCGCAGCGGGTCACGGAAATCACGAAATTGCGTGGCGTCGCTTGGATTGACAAAAGCTTTGGCGTTCGATGCCTGTGGGCATTGAGACCTTCCAAATTGATTGAATTTCAATTGAATATAAACCGCTGTAGTTGCGCACCCTTGAGCGTCCATGCTGCGCTACATTGCCAGCAATTCTCGTAGCTGTACCTGCACATTCTGGTACTTAGAGCTGCGTCCACACAACGGCTTGCGGACAAGGCCATGCGCAGATGTGTTTCGCATAGAGGCCACCCATTGCGAGAGGTGGCAGGTCGGGGCTATGACTGCGGAACCTGCATTTGACATCTCATGTCCCACGACAGTGATAACGAGTGCCTGACAGTTGTAGTTGTTCTTGCCGACGAAATGTGCAACCTATCACGAACGGTGCCGGATATACTCTCACCCATGGCTGCACTGAGGCAAGGGAGAGAACCACAAAGCATGGCTTACACGATGCCCTTAGGTCAAATACGCAATACTGCATCAGACGCCAGGTCCTGCTCTCTCATTCACTGTGCTCATCTCCGTCTCAAGCCCATCTATGCCATGTAAGTCATAACTCTTTGCACATATACAGCGTGCCGACATGCTTCCCTGCGCCACTGCCAACCCGCTTCCATTCAATAATACGTGCAGGCATGTGTTGAAGGGCTTGAAAACACCCATCTCCTCGTACAGTCGTTGCGTGACAGGGTTTCGAAACCCCACTCTTCCCTCTCCGCCCCACACTCCCCACACTGCCCTGGCCCGCTCTAAGACGGCTCCAGCTTGTCACTCATTGATTTGGTGTTTCACAGTCAGACTGGCCTCCACCTGAAATGTGCTTTGAATTCGTCGACGCTTGGTGCGCATAACTACCCTCGCTTCGTTGAGCTCTCATATTGACGTGTGTGGCCCAGAGGGCCCGAGACCTCATCGACAACTAATTGGGACAAAAAGCAAGGATTGGATTGTTCCCTTGAATCTCTTCTTCGTAGGAAAGGGTTTCCACCTGACCGGTCTCCTGCACCCACCCGGTCATGTTCCCCACACGACAAGACATTTACAAAAAATGGTATCCGTCACCATGAACTCCAAATGCCCGAGGTCCCCGTACTTAACAGTTTGCCTTTCCACTTCGCACACACTTCACGCCGCTTTTCCCCCGTGACTCAGCCCTGAGTCAGCCCCCAATCCAGTACTTCCTTCCACACCTTCCCTCTATCTCCCACAATTCGACCGAACTCCACTTTCTAGGGTAGGAGGGCTGGGTACGAAACAAGATAATAAGGGGACCGAGGGGGAAGCCTAAATAGCCGCCCCTGCTCAGCCCCGCCAAAGCCCGCCAAAGTCCAAGGGCGCCAAACTGACAGCACCTTGGAAACTACGTACTTTGACTGATTCAAGGTACTAGAGGGGCCAGAAACCCGTTTGAATTCAACTGCTGCCGATTTGAATTATCGGCACAGCCCACCCAACGTCGTCCTTGGTGGAAACATATTAACAAGATTGTTAATTCCATATCCTATTGTAGCGATGCGCATGTCCTTTCAAACGACTGATGCAAGAACTCTTGGGCGTTCTGCCTACAATGCAAGCCCTCCATCCTGCTCAGACGATTGAAAAGCATAGGGCTGAGTCGTTCTGCAAATTCCAACAAGGAGTGGTGCCAACGGGGAGAATATTACAGAACTGCCCCCTTGCTGGTGCACCACCGTTGCAATTCCCCGGATTGAGCTGCTTGATGCACATCTGCGGTGATCGCCGAATGCGCACCTCTTGCTCCATGCCATCGCCGTAGTCTCTCTATCATGTCCTTACCCCCTACACCCTTTATTGCCCATGCCCCCCCAGTTCTTTTAGCACAACGACGACAGTAAAAACAAAGCGGCGCTTCCATGCCCTCCACCAGAATCTGACACGCTTCTGAAGGAGCAAATCGATGAGGGAATAAGTTGCGCCCCCGCCTCAAAAGGAAACCAGCTTAGACGATGGTTTCTGGGTCACAGAGGATAGTACTCCCCCTGCGCTGAGGATTAGCTAGCAAAGCAACAAGGGGAAAGATGGGAGGGGGGGGGGGGGGAAAGGGGGGGGAAGAGATGGGGAACAGCTTTTAGGGAAAATGTGGCACATAAATGTACTATAATGTATCAATCCATACACCGCTTTTGCCCCAGGGGCGGAGTTGGCGTGCCTGCGCAATGTTGCATGGGTTCCCATGCCCGTGCACATGTGACTGTAGGCTTGTCCTGTCCAGTGTCCTGCATCAGCGCTGCGCTGCCGCAGAGCACGAGTCTCGAAGTAGTCGTCGCTTCAAATACAGCCATCGCCAAGATGCAGGCACTGTCTGGATCGTATTACGGATTGGGACCATATTGTGCGCTGGATGGAAGGACGTTTCTTAGTCATGGACACAAGCATCTTGGATTTCAGCATTGTCTCTTGTTTTCGACCATCGTCTGTATGCGTTTCAGATGGGTGCTCGCTCGCCATGTGGCGAATGGGTACAATGAACGGATGGGGAGCAGAAAAATGCTCCTGGATGTATGCACGCTCGCCTTCAGCTATACAAGGGAAAGTTCCTAAACAAGGATTTTAGCTGTGATAGCGATACTGATTGGAGTAGCCGGGCAGCTGCTCACTTAGATTCGCTTTTTGCTGTACATAAACTGTATTGTTCCAACCAGCTAAATTTAGCTCCGAATAGCTCCGAAATTGAAATGAATTGCCTGCCTAATGTTGGCAGCGCTGTCCCAGTGGGTGGAATGCGGCAAGACGAGCGACGCCAAAAAGGCATGAGCACATGTTGCCTCCGAGCCAGCTTGTTTGTTCGACAGTATCCATTCAATACTTAACATTAAACCGCTTGTTTTGAGTGCAACATCGTTCAATTGTGCAACACTACAGAAGCTCCCCACGCCAATAGAGATTTCGTTAGCTGGGTGGGCGAATCCAGGTTCCAGGACAGGTCTCCGTGCACCGACATTTCCCGCATCAGTTAGGAGCCATGGCCCTGGTGGGCGCGTGCCAGCTGCCTCGGGTGGCGCAGCGCGTCCAAGCCCAGGCTCGGGTACCTGGCCTCCCTGCACCCAAAAATCAAGCCCCCGAGCGCCGGAAAGGTGCGTTTTGGAGGGGACCCCAATTTTCCGTCGACCGCGACTGTCAGAACATCCATGCAAAACAAGACCCTGGTGGGGAACGTGGGAATTGCCAATCGGGCAACGCCAACTGCAATTTAAGCAGCACCCATTATCGCCTGATCGGCGACAATGCAGTGCTTCAACTTGTTCTCTAGACGAATTACAACAAGTTGCGACTTGTTTTGACAACACAGGGCGTATGTGCTGGGTCGGGGTCTATCATTTGGTGCAGGACATCGTGTCCGTCCTCACCGTTGCCCGGCAATCGGTTTTCACAAGCCAATACCACGAGTACATTCCAATGCTATCAGTGAGCCATTGCTGGCACGAGACCCTCACGGTCAGGAGTGGATCAGAAAGGGCAGTGTATCGACGGACAGAAAGGACAGTTCCAGCAATCCAGCTAACGCACAGAATCCGCCGTTTGGTCGCCTGGCAGCTCGTCGTTCTGGTGGCCGAGTATAGTGGCCGCACTTTTTCAGACGATTTGTAGGTTCCAGCTTGGATGGGATCTGAGCGTTCTCAATGTGTGCCTGCCAGAGTTCTGGTCGCGTATTGACCCAAAGTACAGCTGGCTCTGTGCCCAATACTTTTGCAACCTTTGTCTGAAAGTCAGTTTGTCGCTGTTCCCATCGCATTTTGTTGTGGAGGTGGCAAACGCGCCCTTTGTCTGTCAGGCAAACTTCTGTTAGCACAATTCAAGGGCAAATCTGCTTTTCGCCTTCTTTCCATACCACAGGTTTGTTGGTTGCATTTGTCAAGAGCACCGGACGAATAAGCCTTGCACCTCAGCAGGCAGTGAGGGACGGAGCTGCATCCAACCAGTGTTTGTCCGATCAACAATTTAACATTCCACAATTCATCATTGTGTCCAGCAGCAATAACCTAAAGGCGACAAAGAAGTGGGCCTTGTACCATCTTCTGCTTTCTGAGTCAAAGTGCCACCCCATCCCAAACAGAAACGACAACTGCCTTGTTCATCCTACAAACAAGGATAATGTAATAGTTTGTCCTGAGCATCAACTGAAAGGTATTCTTTTGCTGTGGCTTCAAGGCCAAAGTGTTGTTGTGCGCGCTGAAGGCGATGTAGATAAGGTGTCAGCGGCCCCATCCGATGTTAGTGCAGAAGAGGCTGAAGGCGCCGAAACACTGGAGGCTTCCACAAAGGATGAAATTTCAAGCGAAACTGAGCTGGACTACCCACTGCCCAGAGCCACGGGCGGGGAGGCGAAGCGAACCGCGGGCTCCACGGATGCTGTGTCAACTTTTCTCACAAGGCGCTTCGGGTATTCTTGTTTGTCGGCCTTCCCAGAGTTTCAGCAGAAGGATTGCTTTGTTTTGGGGTTATGCCAGGAATTCGCCAAATAGGTTCACAGAGCAGAATTCCATCGTTCTATGAGGCCACTGTTGTCCAAAATTTTATGCATCACTGTGCCTCTTGTAGTGAGAGAGATTCCATGTAGTAGCAGTTATTATGCAGATTGTTGTCCCCCAAGATAGCATAGAAACTGGTTATCTCTTTCAATGCAGTCAAAACACAATCGTGTGTTGCTGTAGACTGACTGGTGGCCTGATTTGGCTTGGAATTCTGGCGGTCGGTGCAATTGGGGAGCAGATCAAGACACGGCTGGAGGTGCGGAGTGAAAGAGAAGGTGCAAAAGATGTGAAGGGTTCGAAGGAGGTCGTGACTGCATCTGGGCTGAGATATGTTGACACGAAGATTGGTGGTGGGGCTTACCCACAAAACGATTTCCTTGTTGTTATCCAGATGAGGTGAGTGGCTTGCGTACCCCCGCCCACCCGCACCCACCCCTGCTGTCAGTCAAAAGGAGTGCCAGAAGTAAGGAATGCAGGGTCTCTGTTCTGTGCTGATACTGCTGCAAGGAACCCTGCAAACTGGGAGGCCCCCATGCCTTGTATCGGGGCCCAGGGCTGTTCAGCACTGCACAAACCTAGGTCAAAGAACAAGCAGGGAAACGGGTTTCTTCTGTTGGCTGCTGACACAGCCTACGCTAACAAAGTCCTGCCTGACAGGCTGCTGGCAGTGGCAGTTGAAGCTGGCACACACATGAGCCCCCAACTCTGCAGCATTCTGATTGCTGAAATGGCAGCCTCTGAAGTACTTAGAATGGCTTAGGGCCTGAACCCAAGACCAAAGTAAGCAGAAGCCTGCAGTTTCACCAAAGAAAATTCCAGCCTTAACAGAATGCTGACGATATGTCGATTTGCAGATTTGCAAGACAGCACAGCTTGTTAATTGTTAATTGTTCTTTCGGCCTCACAATCATGATACTGTACTGTCTTCGTTGTCTCACCTGCAGTGCTGCAACAGAATTTCTTAGGTCTTTTTTGTGGCAAGTTGGCACTTGCAGATCTGTATGACATCCTTGTTATGCGACCAATGCACATCTGGGCTTGAAAAGGGGCTGCATTGCACAAGATCTTCGAGTTGCTGTGCATATTGACAAGCAGCACTTGAAGGTATTCGTGAGCAACCTGACGGTTGTATTGCTGTCGTGTATTCGTCAGGGGCACAGCGAATGGTGAGGTTTTTATCGACACAAAAGCTCGGGGAAAAGCGATCGTTTTCATCTTTGGGAAGCGCCCCTTCACCGGAGGCCTCACCTTGGGGGTGGAAGAAGCGCTTCGCAGCATGAAGGCTGGCGGCAAGCGCCGCGTAACCATACCACCCGAGCTGGGATTTGGTGAAGGCGCCGTGCTGTTCCCCGACGAGACAGATCCGCAGAAGAAAGGGATTGTTCCGCCCAATGCAACCCTTGTTGTTGACTTGGAACTTGACAGGGTGTCCATCCCTCCTTCGTGAGGCGTGCACAATTGCCATGCGCCATCATGCAGTTGAAATTTTGAGCGTGTTGATGGATTTTGATGTTTGAGTTTGTGTCCACGCTTGGATTCGCGTCGCACTGTGTTCACCGCTGAAATTTTTGGGGACTAGTCGCCAAGCGTGCAGGGCAATGTCGCAAGCCCATTTTGTAAAATCAGGAATGTTGGGCTGGCCCTCTGTAGGATGATGCATCTCTATTGCATTTTCTGGATGATATCGGCGAGTTCCCTACCCTTAACTTGGAAGCCATATCTGGCCTTCAGGCATCTTTGTTTGTGTCTATGCTACATTTTGAGTCAGTAGCACTGAAATGCCTTGCATATCTCAAACAGGGATTTGTGCGTACCCCAATGGCCAAAGCGTCGTCGTCAACATTTGAGTCAGTGGCGTTGAAATACCTTGTATTCCCAAACAGGGATTTATGCATATCCCAATGGCCAAGGTGCCGTCCTCAACGCCTTGGCAACGTCAGCTGTGGTGAAGATGCTTGAACCCTGACGGATCTTGGCCAAAGTCTGAGCATTAGATTTGTTGCTGCAAGCAGTCGCACCTGGTCATACTACTCCCTATTGCATGTTTTTCTTGCTTCGGTGGTGCATTTGCTATGTGATTCTTCCTACTAGGGAGGCTCTCCGTCATCTTTCAGAGCATGAAAAGAGTCTCGCACTCGTTTGCTTTGGAAGAGGCTGCCTATTGTGTGACGCGTTTTCTTTGATTCGTAACAATCTTAGCCTCCCGCCCCCCCCCCCTCTCCCTCCTTACCTTCCAACTTCCCTTCTTAGCGTCAGTTCTTACATCGATGGCAGGATGCAATCAACACGATGAAATCGAGAGTCGAAACAATAAAATGTGCACACTCAAATTCAAACAAAAAGGAGGAAAACATAACCAAATTAACAATAGCATTAATCTTTAAATATAAGACATAATAGACTCACATTGGGCACTTGGTTTCATGACTGGCACATATACAGTGCAGAGGTCCAACGTAGCAAATTCGGTCAATAGCATCGATCTTGATATGCTCATATGTTTCACTCTTGAGACGGCAGTGGCCTAATAGCCTCATAGCATTCTATGTGGAGTCGTCCCAATAATCGTGCTTTGGACAGTGTTTACAAGAACGTCAATGACTTCAGATATTGCATTGCTTTCTTGTGGATCTCAGCACCTTCGAAAAAACTGAAATGCAAGTATTGAGTTCCTCAGGGATACCGCTAGCTTGCCGGCTTCTGCTTTCGGATGGGGACGCTGGGGGCGTTTCAAATTCGCATGAATCGAGCAGCAATGGTGCGATAATGCAAAGGAGAACCCAGTCGGATCCCGGACACATTTCAAATTTGTGGATATGAGCCGTCCGGGTACGCCATTGACGATCAAAGACGTCCGCACCACGCCCCTTGGACACCTGGATAGGCTTGGTGAATGCACCAGAACATCGCAAGAACGTGTGAGAGCTTTGAAAGCACTCGCAGAATAATGGGGTTTGGGATACGTGATTAGATGGTACCCGAGCAAACATAGATGAGCTGCTGCTGTGCCAGTCATCGCTTCACCAGGCGCAACGGCCTTGCTTGTCATCTGCGCTTGACAAAAGTACACAACGGAACATTCCCTGTGAGTCAATCCACACACCCACAGAATACCGAGCACAGAACATCGCCCATTAGCTTGCGCACCTTATGATGAATGCCGGGCTGCCTGGAGCACAGATAATGTCCATCCTAGATTGGTTCGCGGCCTTCGCCACAATCGCGCCTGACGATTCAATCTTCCACGGACTCCTCAGCTGCACCTGCGGCGACTCCAGGCGCAGCGCCTGGCCGTCATGCACGCCCACAACCACATCCCCGAGCGGCGGCACGGAGGAGGCGTCGTATACTACTTTCCCTCTCTGCAGAGCGCGCCCCTTGGCCGGGTGGAAGCCTGGAACACTAGGAAAAAAGGGGCCAAATAACACGTGCTCAAATGTGTACAAAGTTTACGGGTTTGTGTTATTTTTGTGTTATTAGCGTGTAAAACTATGATGAAATGTGTTTTATGTGTGTTCGCAAAAGTGTTAATTGGCACTTTTTTTCCTAGTGGAAGGAGGGGCGCACACAGGCAGTTGTTCACCAGGCCGGGGTCACATCGTGGCGCCTCGTGGAATTGAAGGCAACCGCAAACGTTTCAGAAAGTGGGGTGGGGTGGGGGTGGGGGGTGGGGGGGCGGAGGAGAGGAGGAAATGTGCTTTGGCGTCCATTTGTTCAACGCACAGGTTGCTGTGCAGCCCAACGGCGATGGAGACCAAAGTCATGGAACAAGGATCCGTAGCGGGCACGAGAACCTCAGCGGAATTGCGGGGAGAAAGTTAACATCGAATGCGTGGGGGGCTAATGTCCAAACAGGCGTCGTCACCGTCCAGAGTAGTCCGGTCGCTGCCATCGTCGCTGTCGCGTTTGTTGGACATGTGGCGCACCTTGCTCCGATGCTGGGTCGGCGCCCAGAACAAAATGCTCTGGGGGACCAGAAAAATACGCCCTGGAAATGTGATGTGATGACGAATATTTGACGTGTATGGGGCAGCGCTTTATTGAGAATGGTAAAGTGGATAGGTGGATCCCAATTGGATGGAGATTGGATAGGTGGATGTCCCACTCCTCTTCCAAACCACCTGGACCAGGGGCAGGAAGATGGTGGCCCGACCCCATGAGTACCCGTCCATCCAACAGGCAGGATACGTGGCCATGGACCGGGAATCTTTCCTACCCACGACCCCACTACGTGGGATCGCGCAGGCGTCACGGGGGGGCTCACATTCGGCGAGCGAGCGCCAAACTTCTGCGCAGTGCATCGCTCCCCCCCTCCCCGCCCGGCAGTTCCAGGTCCACCCCGCCCAGGGCGGGCGCAGGGGGCAGTGTGACGGGGTCGACGCCGGAGAACGCTGCAAACACAGTGAGTGCGATGGCACAAAAGGGGCTGTGATGGCATCAATTTGCGTCAAAATGGCATCGCAGTTGGCATCGCAAACAGACTGTTTTCTACTGGTGACATCGAAGGGCACGTTTGGGGACGGTCGAAGGACAGCATCGAAGGACACTGCAGAAACCAGGATGAGCAAGCAAGCCTGGACGCAGTTCCGCGGAAGGGTATGCAGCATCATTCCTGTGCGGCGCCCCCATCTCTCTCCACTCAGCTGCTGAGGGTGTTGGTCGGTTCCTGTTAACCCACTGGGGCCCATGCTGCGCCAAACCACCCTGCTGCCACACACCACGCTCTCTGGCGGCCCTGGTCCCGAGCGCAAGACCTCCCGCACGAGGCTTTCATGGCCAGAGGGCCGAATGCAGGGCCCCTGCACCCAACCACCCCCGGGGCACCCCGTAATTGTGCTGTGATAATCTCCGGTTGTTTGTGCCCTACGACCTTTTCCTTGCTGCCGTCTGTGTGCGTTGCAGATGGGTGGGGGGCGGATAAGAGAAGCCGACGTGGGATAGAAAATCGCTCTTTGATGTTTCATGGCCGTCATTGCTCGGGGGTGACGTGAGAGATGCTTTACTACAATTTGGTACCGTAGAGCGCACGCACACAGAGAAAAAGAAATCGGCAGCCAGCACGGGACCAGCCACATTTGCGCAAAGATCTTGTCACTCTCACGCCACCCCCCAGATCTATGTCTCCCAGTCGAGCACACAAAAAGGGATTCCCACCAAACCAAGCGTCAAGGCCAGCGCACCATATTACTCATTGAGTTCCGTCACGTTGCCTTCGTCATCCTCGGGCAAGCGTCAGCCGCATCGCATTATAAGCACATCCATCGGAAACGGGGGTCATTGTGCGTCGTCAGCAACACCCGCCCCCACCAATAATGAGGCAGCGGCGTCGCAACAGGCTACTCGACTCCCCGAGCCACCCCACCTTCCCCCGTTGGGGGTTTGCTGGGCGTCAAACTCCACGGATATCGCAGCCGCCGGCCGGTCCTCCCATTGAGCGCTTCCACCCGAGCCTGAATTGCTCCGCGGGGCATGGCGCCGTCTCGGTTTCCGTGCCTCGCCGGCGGGCTGGCGACCTGGATCGTCCTGGCTGCCTTCAACCTGCCGGCCGCAGTGCATGGCAACCCGTCGCCGCCGCAAGGTGGGATCCGCACATCGCTGCACTCGCCAGCCGCAACGGTGGCAATGCGCATTGACCTCTACCCGCTGGCGACGGTGCCCAGGGGCGCGGGATGCCCATTGGGGATCCACTCCCGCAGCTGCCCCTCAGCTTCCCGACAAGATGGGCGCAGATCATGAGCGCCAAGGGCGAGCACGCACGCGATGCTCGCTCACGGCATCTGTCTCTATCGGGCCTCGACTCTGGGGCAATCATCGCGTTGAAAAAATGGTCGGCGCGGCATTGGGCATCCCGCCCTTATGCCCTTGACTCGGACACCAGGCACTGCCGGCCGCCGATCCTGAAAGGCAAGCGCGAGGCTCGCACAGAATGCTCGTTCGCGACAATGGTCCCTATTGGGCCTCGACTCTGCGGCAACCTGCGCGTCGGAAAAATGTGCGCCGCGGCACTGGCAATCCCTCCCAATCCCTTGGTACCTTCACGCCCTGGACTTGGACGCCAGGCACTACCACCTCACTAGTGTGGCCAACGCGCTGGGGCCCTGTGCTGGTGATCAACTCCCAGTGTGCGTTCTTACTTCTAGGGCCCCAACCCGATAAGGGTCGAGTTCTGCAAGTGGAGGAGGTCGTTTACGGGGCCTCAACCGAGGCGTCGCTCGAAGATGTGGTGACGGGCCTCCGGGATGGTCAGACGCTGCGCTTGGACGTGCCCCAAGTGCGGCTGAGGAGCGCGCTGGAGATCAATGCAACGGACGTCGTTGTGACGAAGGGCGAGGGGCAATTGAGGACGGAAATAATCTGCGCTCCGGGTGTCCCTGCATTCATCATACGGTGCGCAGGCTTTCGAGGACGGAGTACATAAGCCGTCGTGTTCATGCAGGTGTACTCCGTCATGTCGATACATAATCCATTGTGTTTCGCTGTGTGCGTTGTTTTGGGTGGTGTGCCATTGCTGAATGCATTCGCCGGCGTTGACAAGCCACATCTGGAAGTCTGGTCGGCGTTGATACAGCATTGACAGGCCATTGCGTCAATGCCGCTCTACAGACACGAGCTCTGAAGGTTCGCGTTGATCCAAGAGCCTATCAATGGCGCATCAAGTTCTGCCATATTTCTGGATGCATCGCCAGGCTGATAAATGGATGGTTGATGCAGCATTGCTGGAACACTGCTTGTTTTGGAAAGTTGCACCAAGATGCCTTGTTGGAGAGCTGATAAACGCCGATGCCAAGAGGCATTGTTTCAAGGCCAGTTCCATTTTTTCAATGGCCCCCTTGCATCAACCCTCATGAACATTGCATCAACGCCTGCAGAATTTCCAGATGCAAGCCCAGGGATGCACAGGAGGACGGAAATCGATGTTTGGATCACCTAGCCGGGTGAGGCAAACATCGCCACCCGAGAACTCGAGGGCAGTTGTTCTGAGGGATAATACAGTCACTATTTGTGAGTCGTGCCAGAAAACGAATCCATTTTAGAATCATTATGGGCTGCACCGCAGGATTGCCCGCAAAATGGACCAGTCTGCCAATGTATTGCAAGGGCACCCACGCAAGAGAACTTTACCTGTATCTACGTTGCAAAAGTTGGCTGCATTCAGTGCATACTGCCTTAACGGCAACTTGGACCCAAAGTTGCTCAAAATGCTATTGGCAGTTCCAGCGCCACAGCGTCGACCAGAATTTCTACAGCAGGTGCAAGCGATGTTGAAAACACAACATCAGGATTTGCTTGGACGTTTCCATCATTTGTGGTATCATTAGATATGGGAGCGAATGAATAGTGGCATTTTTATATAGTACGTCAATTGCCATTCAGAAATGCGCCCTCACAGATGACATGTACAATCGATCACATTTCTGTGAGAATCCTCTCACTCGCCATCGGGGAGTTTGGCGATCAGGGTCAGTCGATGTTGACGTGACGGAACACCGAGTGTACTCAGTGCAGTTGAAGGCTGCGAAATAACACATGCATTGAAGTGCGCTTACACAAGCACAAGATTCACGGACGCAAATCGCGCTCACCCATCACATCACGCCTTCTCGTGCACGTGCCGGCTGCAGCCCAACCACTGGACATGCATGTCCACTGACTCCTCTATGGCTACCCATATGTTGTGCTGCAGCAGCTCACGCAGCATCTTGTCTGCCAAAATAAAGAAGCTCGATGCAACACCAGCCGCTCTTGTGAGTTTTGCAGCTCCTTTCCAAGACATCGTGTGATCATCCTTGTCAGACGTACATTCGATCAGGATCGCACTGCCACAGATGTGACCCCTCAGGCTGTGGTGTTGATTGTGCAACACATGCAACCCTTGGGTGCCATAGTCATCCTAGTTGAGAAGCTGCTCTTTGCTTTTGTATAAGCACAACCACAATGTATTAGCAAGCCTTGGCAGTTGGCCCTTTGGTGGAAATTCAGAAAATAGGAATAATTCAGAGATATGAGATCTAGAAAGTACGCTGGACGGCAACATCGCACAAGTGCGCTTACTGTGCACAGCCAAAGCGTTAAAGAGCCAATTGCAATAATACTAGTAATAACAATAATAATAACAATATTAATAATAGTAATAATAGTAATAATACTAATAATACTAATATTATTAATAATAACAGTAATAATAGTAATATTAATACTAATAATAGCTCATTCTTAATACAAACCGTGCATTGGTTGTAGATTATTATGGCAAAGATATCTCAGCTGTCCCAACAAGCGATCACTGCTAATCTTGGATATGGCCATGCTGGCTTCCACGACTTGGTTATTTGGCAACCAAGACTTGCTGTTGTTGTGCAGCTGCCATAGGATTGACGGTCTTGAAGTGGTATCAATGCTCGTTCTGGCACGCAAAATGATGTTACTTGACTTGCATGTGATCCATGAAATCGAATCCTGTCTACGAATCCAGAAGTAGCGTCATGGGCAAAGGCCGTCAGTCAAGACGTGAAATTGAGCGCCAGTGTTTGGACGTCTGAATACAAACGTTGCGGTCGATAGCTCCACATTTCTAGCGATACGAGCTGCAGAACAGCTACGTCAGGCGATGTGTTGTGTACTGCACTCTTGACCAATGCGGCTGTAATGTAGGCATGTCTTTATGGGGCACGAACACTAGGAAAAAAAGGGCCAAATAACACGTGTTCAAACGTGTACAAAGTTTACGGGTTTGTGTTATTTTTGTGTTCTTAGCGTTCAGAACGTTGATGAAATGTGTTTTATGTGTGTTCGTAAAAGTGTTATTTGGCCCTTTTTTTCCTAGTGGAACATGCCCGAATGTGCCCCATAACACTGGAAACTGAAAACCGCTTTGTATGTGCCGCGGCAGGGGGAGTGCTGCACTCCGAGATATGACCATCCTCGGTTCCGTAAACTCATCTGCAATTGTGATAGAAAATTCTGGGCTTCCGGTGAAGGCAACCTTTAATGGAATGGTGTTCGAAAATAATGCGGGCAGCGACCCTTCCTCCAGCGAGCTTCGTACACGAGGGGGAGCGATTCACGCAGGACCTAACACCAGTGTGGTGGTCGCCAATTCGTCATTCATAAACAACACGGCTTTCTTGGGTGGTGCAATATATGCTGGGGCGGATATGGAGATTCGGTCCTCGTACTTCACCAAGTGCGTCTCGAACTTTGGCGGTGGGGCTGTTGCCGCAGAAGGAAGTCATGGCGACAACCACACCATTGAGATCTCCGGCTGCCACTTTCTCGACAACTCTGTGGTCACGGGGACAATTGACGTCTCCATGACAATCTCCAATTGGAACGTCGAGAGGATTCGTTCTGTCACATTTGCAGCTCCGGTCAGCGGAGGTGGTGCGCTCTATTTCCAAAACCTGGCAGCTCTTCGAGTGGCCAACGCTACATTTGCTAGGAACAGGGCTATTGCCGGTGGATCGATCTTCGTGTACTTGAGCCCAATCGCGGGAACCAAGCAAGATGTTGGGGGCAATCGGTATGCCATTCACAACTCCTCGTTTACAAACAACAGTGCAAGCGGTTCCCTGTTGTCAAAGAGCTGCGAACACTCAAACTGCAACATCAGCCAAGGTGGCGCCATCTACCTCAGTGCCTTCGGGGGAGCTAGGTGGGAGTACAGTTTCGCTAACAACATCTTCGTTGGCAATATGGCGAAATTCGGCGGCGCTCTGCATCTTCTCACTGACGGACGGGCTGCTGTTGATACTTGCATATTTGAAAGCAATATGGCGACGATTGCAGGTGAGCCGATGGATTACAATGAGTCCTGTAAAGATCAGAGTGCCTTCGTATTGGCGTCAGAAGTTGCACCAAGTCCACGTAGGTTATGCACTGTGTCTATGGCCATTATATTTTGATGATAACGCTGTTTGGCGTCCACAGCCATCCATTCCAACAGTGCACCGAGTTGTCTTGTTTGTCTGCGCGTCGTGCTTGTGTCTGATGCAGTGTAAATTGCATGCAGCTTTCCCATTTTTCACGGACATGCGTGTCGCTTTGTTTGTTCCACGAGCCAAATATCAGTTTACGTTTCCCTCTGGTGAATCAAATTAAATTGAACATCAGGTGGGGCAGTGGTGGCCCGAGCTGTAGAATTTCTTTCGTGGAGCAGCAGCGCTGTCAGGAGGAACACAGCACAATTTGGAGGTGGCTTATACTGCACAAATGGAGCCACTATTGCCTTTGAACAGCGGAACCTGGTGTCAACTTTCGAGGAGAATGTAGCCTCAGATGGGGGCGCCTTCATGTGTTCTGGATGCCGTAAGTTCAAGTGGGGCTAATTGCAAAATTGTGCGAATAACGCTGCAGGCGGTTTGAAATCCCTGGGACCATAATTCAGGACACCCCGCATTGATGTTCTGCTGCGCAAGCGTTCGCAATCATGGCCGCATGCATTTCACGCAGTACATTGGTATCACGCGTGGATACTGACGTTCGCTCGATGCAAAATTGCCAAAGCCGTTTGCCATTCTCTGTCCAATCTATGAGTGCTTGCCCAAACAGTCCAGTTCGTTTTTGTACATGGCAGTTTTCTGAACGCACTGCTGGTGTCGTGGGTAGGCGAGATTCCGGAAACAACTGACCAGATTGCATTAGGCAGAAATTTTGTTGGTAAACATGTTCCCACAGCCTCAACTCCCCAAAGCGCAGTGTGTCTCGTTTCCTTGCTGGCAGATGTCAGTGGTGTTTCCTCAAATTCAAACATTCATCCCATCAACTAAGCTCAACTTTTCAACTTAACTGTGCTGTAAATGGCAAAATAAATGCTCCATCTCGCTCCCCACCTATATTTGTTTTTGGTATCAACTTCATTATTGACAACAGTGGCAAAATGAAGCGGAAAGTTCGAAAATTTAGTGTAGCAAACACGACTGGCAAAGTAGTATGTGCACACAGATTATGCAATTCCACGATATTCCTCTTGATGCTTGTCCGGACAGCGCCCATGCCAACTGCCGATGTGTTTGCGATGCTCCCAGAAAGCGTGAATATACAACGAGCAGTGTTTCTCAACAATGCTGCAATGTGCAGCGGGGGTGGTCTCCACATCATCGACTCATTGCCTGGCAGTAAAGTCTCTCTTGCGTACAGCGCAGTTGCAAACAACACAGCAATGCGCGGAGGCGGAGTGTCCCTGGATGGTGACGTGAGCGTTGACATCTGGGAAAGCAAAATATTGTTCAACAAGGCTGCATCTGGAGCAGGATTGCACCTGTCCCTTCGAAGTCCTCAGAGCAATTTCGTGCGGGTGTGAATCGATGTCTTCATTCTCGTTTCTTGCAACTGTGGCTAATGTGTCGTAGACATTGCAACACAGTGATATCATTGTAGAATGATCGAAATTGCACCCAGTCGGCTATGCCACCAAGTGTGGAGACATAAATACAGACATGAGGATGGCGCTGACCTGTAAAAAGTGTGGCCTCCATATGGAGCATGCATGCTGGTGATTCGACTCCATGCAGTTTATGCTAAGCACAGCCTGTGGCAAATACGTGGGCGTTGTTTGTGTGCTGAGTTGCGTTAATGTATTGGGTTCCAATCGAAGCATGAAAAAATGTCGTGTACTGCTTTGTTCCATTGAATATGCAAATGTTCACCTCCGCATGGACCCTTAAGAGGCAGTAAGTATATTCCCTATTTGCCTCCCATTGTTTTCACTATCCATAAGTGATCGCGTTGCGCAGAACCAACGCCACGCGGTGCCGCCTGTTCTATTTACTCACTGATTTTTTTCGCCGTTAAATTTAATGTGTGCAGATAAGCAGCACAAACATTTCTCGGAACGAGGCGCTCCCGCTCATAGACTCGCTGCACGAGTTTGTTTACCGCAAACAAGGAACCGCAAGGGCGGAAATTGCTTCTCGAAGATATCCAATCGAAGGTCATCAAATTGATGACAAGTGCAAAGACGCAAAGGAGGTGTTGGGAAAATGTGGCGACGGTGGAGGTGGAGGGTTGTGCATTTCTGTGAGCGAACTTCCTGACCGTTCAAGGGCGCAGGTGGCACTTGAAAAAGTGTCCATCGACGGAAACCGAGCAAGGAACGGAGGTACGGCCTGTGCATAAATATGATTTGCGCCGTACATGCTTGAAACACACCTGCTACTTCTTTGGACAATCAGAGGTTGCGATCAGGAAGCATTGGTTTGTTGCGCAGCTCATGTCCAAGGCCAGATTCAAAGAGAATGAGCATGACTCCATTCTACAGTCAGGAAATGAAGCGTACGGAACTGGTGCACTATAAACGTTGGCGAGAATAAGGCCAGAGTATCGTTGAATATCATGAATGCTATCATTCCGTTCCTCAAATAGTGCCAGAGCATGTGCCCATTCTTTTCCTAGCTAATGCACGGAGGTGTTCGGGCGTATTGCTCACTTGTAAATCTCTTTTAGCGGCACATGTATATACACAAATAGACCTTTCTACATTTGTATGGAAGCGTGCGGAATTATGTGGAAACACAGTTGCATGTGCAGCACCTATACAGAAACCTGATGCATTAATGTACTAAATATTGTATGGCTGGATGCTGAATGACTGGCGGTGCATGTGACATATCAAAATATTGAAATCCTCCAAGTAAATGTACTCAAGTAGACCTGCCGCGTTATCTGTCTGCCGGAGCATCAACTTCATCATATTTTTCAAAAGCACGTCATCTCGGACATCCAAATCATAAGTGTTCCAGGCACCAAGGCACATCCGCAGTCGATCCCAGGCATGGGAAGCCAAGCTTAATCGGATGCCTTGCAGAATGTAAGGAGCAGTCAAATACCGTTCGCTGTAATCACGTCCACTCATGTGTCCATTGCCCCCACGCACATTTCACCGCGTTCTAGCACCATGCCCACTATATTTAATCTCACATCAGAAAGCGCCATGCACCACACAATCACTTATCAACTTCTTTCTCGTCCTCACAGTAAGAAAATGACATTTTTCTGGCATTGTGAAATTCCATTATTACAAACAGAGTGAGAAATTGCTCCTGATCCACCAATCGGTGCCCATTCACAAGAAATGCGATGCAGGGCGATTGAAACCAAGCGTCCAAATCCCGTGTCCCTCAGAAAGGATGATCATCCCATCAGCCCGGTGGCATTGTGTATACGTAAGTTTCTTTTGGGGACTTTACCCTGCAGGCGGAATGTTCATCGACATTACAGGCCGTCAGTGGAAGCACACCGACTGCGGCCCCGAAGCTGAGCTCTCTACGGAGGCCTGCAGATCTTTCCTCATGGTCAACGTTAACATCACAAACAACTTCGCCGAGTTTGGGGGCGGTGGAGTGTACGTCACGCAACCAGAGTCCATAGTCGCGAAATGTGAGCACCTCATTGGAGTGGATGATCCAACAACAAAGACGCTTTACAATGTCATATGGCGCAACAAAACAGGCGTCGAGCAGTCGGTCTCCTTGCCGAGCGTCAATCAAACGGGCTGCGTGGAATTCAGGGGGAACAAAGTGGGTGAGCGTGGGTTTGGCGCTAATGCTGGAAGCAAAGCGGCATTCCTAGCTGTGACTTATCCGTTGGAGCCCATTGACAACCACACCAGCAACACGCGGCTGGGAGGACAGGAAGGCGTTGTCGTCACAGTGCTCGATGCGTTTAGTCAGAGGCCGTCCGGGAGAGTCCCCGATGCGGGTGAGCAGCGCAGCGCACATGGGCAATTGAGTTGGAGGCGGAATATCCTGCTTCGTTGAAGGAAATAGCGTGCGGGCCGAATGGTAGGCGATTAATTTTAATAAATTAATGCGAAACCGATGCTGCTGCTGACGACATCTTCCAATTTCATTATGTGCGAAAATGCAATCTCGCAGGGTTTCCTGCTTTCACGTGTCCTTTGGGGATGGTTTCAAGTTCCAAATCGAGAATGCTCGACAGCATGAGGGGCATCCGTGATATCTGCTCAAATTTACTAATTCTACCCCATTGTCGCGGGTCGAGTCAATTGCCGTTGGAATTTCATGTGTTCCTGTTGCACGTGTGAAGAAACCAAAGTTGCATTTTGGATTATAGCTATGCACAGCATGTTGATCGCACATTCGTTTTGCTGAGCTGCGGCCAGTCAAATGTCGAATCCACGTATTTGCACTCGATTGCACGGTAGTGCTAAACAAGTACCGTAGTTTTTCACGGTGCGTACTTTCGAATTGCGATGTTTGGGATATTGGACTGCTAAATGTGTTGAGCTGCCTCATGTGTGCCCAAATCTATTTCACATGTTGAACACAAAAGTGACAAATAGGCGAAATTCCCTCATTTTCTCTAATTCGTTGAATGTCATGTGTACTCTTGTTTCTCAGAATTGGCCTTAATACATTCGGTCAAAATTTTGTGTGCAGAAATAATGGTCGAAGCTCACTTGGAGTCGCCCCACAACCAGTCATCGCTGCTGGGCGGTACCACGGTGAAGTCAGTGGACGGCGTAGCGCAATTCCGGGATCTCACGGTGGTCTCCACGAGCGGAACACACAAGCTCTCCTTTCGATCGGGAAATCTGAGTGCGGCCACAATAACATTCACCACCCGGGGATGCTACATTGGAGAGGAAGATGACAATGGCGGCAAAGGGTGCAAACGGTGCCCCCAAGGCTACTTCAATATCGAGCCAGGCATGAGGTGCTCTCCATGCCCCAGTAATGCCAATTGCACGGGCGGTGCAACATTGGTGCCTAAAGAGGGGTACTGGCACCCCACGCCCTTCTCTCCCCTCTTTTCCTCCTGCCTCGTTCAGGGTGCCTGCGCGTTCCGCAATCGACAGCAGCTGCTGGAAGGGTTCTACGCAGACCTCTCCGCACTGTATCCAGTCTCCGGGCCAGTCCCGAACGAAATTTATCCACAGTGTGCGGAGGTGAGTTGCATTGCGAAGATTCGCTTGGGCGCCGTTTGTTCCTATCGGCGGGCTTGAAGCTGCCTGTGGCATATTGCTGCATCCTGCATTCGTTGAATACCCTTTAAAGTAATGCGCTCGAATTTTGGTAAACTCTTAGCTCCTCAAGCCCCTATTTGCGCGGGCCTGAGGAGCTGAAGAAAAACAGCGGAGAAATAACAACGTTCCTTCTGCGACTTTAGCGAATTAAATACCCGACATGAATACTCATGCGCCCGGTGAAATGTTCCAGACTTTCTGGCGGCTGCTCGAATGTGGGAAAGCTGCAGGATGCGTTGTCGTGAATGATGCAAGGGAGCAGCTATTGTGATGCCCCCGGATTCCTGCAGCACCACTGCACTGGTAAAAATTCGACCATTTTACACGGTGTGCAATTGGACAAAATCGTGTTAATATCGTGTACAAATCGGGTGCTTCAGAGCACGATTTTACACGATTGATATAATCGTGTAGTTTTCAACCCTGTGTAGTACACGAAAGTGGTCCACCTTACCACCATGGACAACACGACAAAGCGCACGGTTTTACACGATTTCAACAGTGTACCAGCGGCAAATGTGTATTTTGTGATTAGTACACGATCGGTACACGATGGCCACACGACTTTTACACCATTTTGACACGCGCAACACGGTACACGGATTTCTGGACCGTGTACTTTCGCCGATTCTTTACCAGTGCTGGTTGAATTTTGGCAGGCATGGTACTCACCAAGAACGCCCTATTACAAACGGACATGTTGCGTTTCCTGGAGACATAAGAGTTTCCGATAAACAACCGTTAGACTGTATCCAGGGAAGCAAACGTCTTGAAGCCGCGCACTTAAAATTTACTATGTAAATCGCCCAACGTTGGTGCCATCGCTGCCATGCGCATGTTCCTGCTCTGGCTCCCTGGACAACGAGAGCATCTTACGCTTGCCGCTTCAGGAGCTGGTTGGCGAGCTTCTTATCGAGTGCGTTTGCGTTCCTTAAATCCGTTCTACGTCAAACGAAAGGGGAAGGGCACTTCTTTGCCATATAATTTGGCGGATGTAAACCGAGTGGCACTTTTCGGTGAAAACAGTATTTTCTTTCAATTTTGGTGCGCTGGCATTGTTGATATGTGTGAGAGGTGTGGGTGCCGTCTCTCTGACTGAAGGGTCACCATGGCAAGTTCTGCGGAGCGTGTGACCCGGAACACGGCAAGGGGAGGTCGAGGATCTGCCAACGGTGCGTCGATTGGATGTGGCATGTGTCCATAGCCATCGGCCTCGCGTTGTATTCCGTCATCATTGTAGGGCTGGTCCTCAAAGGGGCGCTTACCGTCAGGCCGCGGGATGGGCAGACAGATCAGCTCACGCTGCCTACAGTGAGGAAAGAGTCGCGAAGGACCCTGCTCACAGGCGGCAACCCTGGCGATTTCATGCACCACATTTCCGATTCCATGAAGGTGGGCACGGGGAAGTCCATGCTATGGCCAATATTACGTGCGCCCTTGTTTATCTCACCAGGATGTGTAGCTTGGCGACTGTGTTTTCTCGTTTAGGGGTACCCGAAGTTATTAGGCTCCTAGATCACATAGGTTTCAATGGGCTATGGATGCCCCAAGATTCGCCGTTGATCTTATCCAGACCAATGCATTGATCCGAGATTTATGATTAGCACAGCACTTCTTGATAACGTTTGCAGCATTTATGAGGCAACACAGTCTTCGAGGAATCCTTACGCAACAGGTTTGTCGGCGCACTCCGGGAACTGTCACAAATGTCCGATACCCTTCATTTGCAGACGCGAAGGTCATTTTCGCTTTTTAAAACTGAGACATATAATGAGTAATTATTAGACCATAAATTTTATGGTTTGGGGGATTTCAGTTTTTGGGGCCCTCATGCCTTTCATTGCAATTGAGATGTATGCGAGTACGTTGTACGGCTGCATCTCCGATACCAATCTCCTGGATCGCAATTGTAGCTATTTCATCGTAATGAAGGGCAACCACAAGCAAGCAGTGACGTGTGTGCGTGTGTGCGTGTGTGCGCTGCAGATTCTGATCAACTTCCTGCAGATAGTGGGCATCTCCACGCTATTGCAATCAAATTGGCCAGACGTAGCTTTTCGGGTGCTCGGGATTGCAGGTATTGCAGGACGGCCTCGCGGTCTCGTACGCACAGGCCTCGAGCTTCACAGGGATACGCATTTGTGCGCGCCTCCATCATATCCGAGGCTGGGCGTGTACAGGCTTGATATTTGCGTTTACGTTTACGTTTTCATGCTTATGATTTTATGCGTAGAAACGTAAATTTGCAAAAGGGGCTATTTTGACGGCTGTGTTTACGTTTTACGGCTCGTTGTGACACCGAGGTAACGCGATAAAAATCGCGCACAGTGATCATTCCTCCACCTCCGCGAGCACCCGCAACACAGCGCACGGTGTGGAACAAAAGTTCGTTTCATGCCTGTTACAGCGCGTCTGGCTGCTACTCCCAGGACTCCCGAAGGCTGTATGTACTGTCCTTATGTAGAAGTTGCTGTATTTACGTTGTATTTACGTACCTTTTTGCGTTTTTATGCGCAAAACGTAAGAGCTAGTTTTACGTGTCAAAACGCAAATATGATCTGTGTTTACGGCATAAATAACAAGCCTGGGCGTGTATATGCGATGTACACGACATTTGTGATATGTAGTCGATAATGCATCTATCACCACTGAAGGTGCCGCAACCACTGCATAACTTTGAATATTTATGCACAACAGAGCTGCATGTTTGCCAGCGCACCTTTGCGCAGCTGCAGTTCACATGCCCATGCTCGCCTGATCAAAATGCAGTCGACAGTGCTTGTTGAGAAATCTCGCAAATCACTGTGCCGCAACGGATGAGTTGTGCATAAACGTCATGGCGTTTCTGCTGGAAGAAAACGTTGCAGTGTGCAAAGTACAGAATCCACACGAAAATGCTGGCCTTCTATTGCTTCTGGCTGTCATTCTGCACACACCCATGGCGTTGATCGCAGATTTTCTCGGCGGAGGCAGCGGCGGGCCGCTCCTCTTCCCAACCTTCTCCTTCGACTGCCTCTTTTCGTCCGGTGGCCGGATGCCGCGTTCCGTCCGCAGCGCCGTCATCAGCATCCTGAGCCCCTTCCTGCTGACGCTCTTCTTCTTCGCCTTCTGGACACTCATGGCCCTCCGCGGCGGCATGGCGCTGGAGCAGCTTCGCCGGCGCTGCATCGTCTCCGCCTACTCCGTCTTCTACGTCTCCTACGCCAGGATGACGGAGAGCATGTTGCAGTTAGTCAGCTGCAGCGACGCCCAAAGCACTCCCGATGGGGTCCAGCCTGCGGAAACGGTGGGCAGCTACTGGCTGCAAGACACGGACGTGGCGTGCTACTCCAACCAGCACCTGACCCTCCTGCTAGCTGGCGGCATCCCCCTGATTGTCGTGATGTTCACCATGCCCGTCTGGCTGCTTTCCGTGCTCATAGTGCACGAGAATCGGCTGCGCGACCCCCGCATTCTGGGCACGTACGGCTTTTGGTACCGATCCTACCGTACAGAGCGACGGTACTGGGAAATCGTCATCATGGCCCGCAAGGCGCTCCTCTTTGTGGTCATGGGCCTGCCGCATGCGCTTGGGCCCCAAGTCCAGACCCTGCTCGCCCTGGCCGTCATTTATCTCAGCCTGGCCGGCCAGCTGTGGGCCGAGCCGTTCGTGGCCGGCGGGCCTGACCTGAACAGGATGGAATTGGCGTCCCTGTCGTGCACCATGCTCGTCGTGTTCTTCAGCGCCCTGCTCACCGACCCGCAGACGTCCAAAGGCTGGAGAGTGTTCGTGTCGGTGGTTATAATCGCCCTTGTTCTGTCCACGCTGGTTTACCTGTTGGTGGCATTGACCGCGGAGTGTGTGAAGTGGATGGACGAGGCGCTGGCGGCGCGCGGGTTGGACCTGAGGGAGGGGACCGCCGCTCGGAAAGTCTGGTTGCTGGTGAAGGACAGAATGAAGCCGCGGAGGGAAGCGACTGGGGATGGGAAGGAAGACACGTCTACTTTAGCGAAGAGCCAAAGTGCGGGTGGCTTCCGAACGCGTGGACTTGACGCCCTGTCCCTGGGCATTGGACCAGAGTTTTGGACTCGTTTATCTTTACCTGCAATGGGGCGGCAGCGGTGAGTGACGATAATGGGTATTGGATCGCTTTGACGGCTTTTGGGACGCCCATGCAATAAGACTGTGAATGTGCACGATGAATGATGCATGACTGAAAATTTGATTTAAAAATGTTCTTAACCGAGATGTGCAGCACGGCCGGCTCCGGAAACTCCTTCCTTTGTTATCTTCGAGTCCCTTAGAGACGCCATTTTTCTACTTCAGCGGACCTTGCCTGATGCCACCACCGCCGCTGTGTTAAACAGCGCAGCCCGCAAAAGACGGCATCAAACCACATTTGTGAGAATTGAATAAAACTAAAACAGTTAATTATTCGCTGGCCTGATAGGCCGGCTGTGCTGGCTCATCCCGGCAGCAGCGGCCTGAAGCTAGTCGCTCCGTCTTTTCCGTGATGATCCCTTCTTGTTTCGACGCCATAAACCCCAAACCCCTGACCCACTTGCCCGCCACTTGGCCTTGTCAGCGGAAGAAGGGAACCTCACAGAAAATACAGAGTACAGTAGGGGTCCCTATATAGCACCCCCCCATAGCGCCCCCGTCTCCCAACAGTCCCCCCTGTTTGGCTTGTCACCATTTCTGTAGTACTTCATGCAGCTTCGCTGCGCAGCGGGACCTCAAGCTACTATTGTGGACACCCCAGAGAGGTGTCTGGCGGACGGACGCCGCGGCGGCCCACCGTTTCCGCGAACTGGGCATATTGACGGACGGCACGTATTCTGGGCCGTTGACCATGGAATGGGCACTCGCGGCACTGCACAGGGTCGTCTTAACCTGTGTGGGTGGGTGGTGCAAGGTGCGCAAGGTGGTGTGTTGCAGTGTCACCTCGCGGTGGGGGCGTGGGCAGCGGCCCACAATTTGCTTGGATGGTGGCCGCTGCGCCTCAACTGTTGCGTTAACATGGGGGAATGCTGGATAACGCGCAGGTACTCCATCCATAACGTGTCCCCCCCCCTGGTTATGGATATTTGCATAAATGCTCAACGTGGGGGGCCGTTATCCCCTGTTCTCTGCGGCGCGATGGACCCATGCCTGGTTGGGCGCAATCCGCATTCACAACGCGGGCAATGCCGTGCAAGTCCACGTGATGAGTTGTGACCGGCACCGTGCACATGGTACACGCGCATGATGGTCAATTTGGCATCTCAACAGGCCGTTACATAGCTGATGGGTCTATTGTGCGTCTTCTTATGATGGGGAGTGTTATTTTATGATAAAATTGCAATTAAATTCATCGAAAAAATGAAAATATGTTTTTCAGCGCCCTCGGCCATCAATATTGTGGCATCTACCGACGTGCCTCTACCATGTCCAACGGATGCAGTCCAGGCAGTCCCGCTGCAGAGCCGCAAACGCTAAAGCAACTTACTCTCTGGGGCTGACGGGCAATAACGCAGTCCTGATGTTCGGGAGACACCGCGGTTGCCTCCTTACCTGCAGGCAAAATGGGATACGGCAAGGGAACTAGGAATGGAGTCGCAGTTAGAAGCAGAAACACTCGAGTCAATGTTCAAGTGGTGGGCCCATGATACGCCGCTTTACACGGAATGTTTGTCTTATATACACGTCCGACTCCCAGATGCCGCGTCCCTTTGGGAACTGTCACTCCCAGAAGTACTACGAAAGAACCTTCCATGTCCTAGCGTACCAATCGCTGACAGCCAATCCGCACCACAATCCCTATTAGAGCCCTCTGCACGATACTCCCGACTCCCTGGCGCACCGAAATGATAATTCCTAGATAGCAATGATAACTCCCGGATAGCATAAAATCGTCCCTCAGTCCATAGGTTCATAATCTGATAGGTCACGGAGACTCCCAACCCGTTCTAGGTCACTCCCGGCATAGCAACGCAGTACTCGTTCCATCATATGGTCGTCCCAACACATTGGTCCAACCATCCCAACCTTTAAGGTACATTAACTTAATGTTCCTCACCCGGCCTTGATGATCCACACCCAGCCTTGACGATCCGTTCCCCGGCCTTTACGCTCCAGTCCCGGAAGAGGGGTGGAAGTAATGTGAGTCATCATCATCGGTGCCACCACATGGTTTCGGAGCGTAGACGAAGTAATTCCAGAGTCAGGGTTTAATCCAGCAGCTCGGAGGGCTAAAAAGGGATGCAGTTTGGATAGCCATCGACGATGGTCGCTTGTTCATAAGGTCAACGAAACAAAGGAGTCAGTCACTGATTGGTCATTCCATGATCAGCACGTTCCAGTACCCATTCACTAGGCCCTGGTAGATCCAGCCCGTTATGCCCTGGCATATCATGTAAGTTACTCACAAAATAGGCGAAACATCGGGGGTACTTGAAAACTTACCACAATAGCGCCCCCATTTGTGCCACGTCACGGGGGGCCGCAAAATAGGGACCCCTACTGTAATTTAAATCTCGGGGGGCCTTGCCCGCCCTTTTGTAACGATACTTCGTTATGTCAGATTATCAATCGGGACGGTTTTGGCGCACTCAGGGCGCTGGTCCAGTCTCATCACTAAAACATTCAGACACACTCTTTCCAGGCATCCTTGGAAGTCCTCACACCGGTTTGCCAAATGTCTCTCCTTACATTAAAATCAAGCCAAATATCTTGGGTAGAGGTGGGCGGGAGCGAAAAACGAGATAGCCACAAGCTCGTTTCGCCAACCTTAAGTCCCAAGTTCCCCGTTTGCCCAGATCACTGTGAACCAGTTTTTCTACTGGTGCAAACAGCCGCTCAGTTCGGTTCCTGGGCTTCATAACCAACCGCGCCCGGATCGCCCAGGCGCTGCCCATAACTTGACCACAACTTTAAGAGTAGCGTCAAACTCTTTCTCACTGAGCCTTGGCTTTCCAAACTTGAGAACCGGCAGCGCCATCCATTTCAACTCCAAGTGCGCCAAGTACTAAAACCGTTGCTGGCCGTTCAAAGGTTCCCACCCAACGGCCCTGTACCCGATTTAAACCTATTCACTGCATTGCATTTCGTAAATCTCACATATTCTCGGCAGCAGCCGGTCTGCTTCCTGACATGTCCTGCGCTGCCTGCGGGTCTTGCATCGCTGCCTGGGCTCCGCTTCGGCTGGCCTGGGCGCAATGAGCCGCGGCTGCGCCCTGGACGAGGGCGACTTGGACGACCTGCGCTCCCTCTTTGCCGCGGACGCCGCCGGGGCCCCTCCTGACTCCCAGCGGGGCGGCGAAGATGAGACGGCGGATGGCTGCGACCGCAGGGCATGCGGCGGCGATCCCGACCCGTCGGGAGGCTGCCGGTGCGCGAGCGATTCGGGGGTGGCCTCCCGCGGCGGGCACTGCCACAGGGGCGAGAAAATCACGAACGAGACACTGAAAAGACGGCATGCGGGTATGGGGGTCGAAAATAGGGATGCCTTGAATTTTCTTGCCGATCGCAGCCAGTGTGGGGACAAGGGCGGTGGATCGGCGCTTAGGGGCGGGAAGGCATGTATGAAGTGCGGGGCAGCACCGTCGGAGGGGCGCGGGCGGCAGGGCGAGGCCCTCTGCCGCGGCTGCCTGTGCGGTTCCGTGGCCGCCAAGGTGCGGTCGGCGGTCAAGGTGAGGGGGCTGATCGGAAACGGCGACCGCGTGCTGGTGGACTGCCGCGGAGACGCGGCCTCCCAGGCGCTGCTGCACCTCCTGATGGGGCTCAGGAATCCCGATGCTGGGCGCGCGGCGCGCGGGAAGGTGAATTTTGAATTAGCGGCGGCGCACGTGGATGCTGGATGTCTGGGGGACGTCCTGGGCGGCGTGGGGCCCGGCGCCGGGGAGATGGAAGATTGGGTGAGGGCAGCATGGCCCGCGGGGGGGGAGAATTCGATCCAGCGGAGGGAGCCCGTTGATCGAGCTGGATCGATCCATTTTCTGTCGATGAAAATTGAGGAGGTTTGTGGGGCAGGAGAGGATGCCAGGCGGCGGGTGAGGAGTCTTGTGGGGGGTGTGGGGGACGCCACGGGACGGAAGGATCTGGTGGCCCACCTGAGGACCAGACTGCTGGTCTGCACGGCGGCCAGGTTGGGATTCAACAGGTTGGCCAGGCCGGACTGCGCCACGGACCTGGCGGTGGGCATAATCGCGGACGCCTGCAAGGGGCGGGGATTTGCAATGGCATCGGATGTGCATTTTGAGGATGCGAGGTTTGGGGCGCCGGTGGTGGTGAAGCCGCTGAGGGAGGTGGGGGCCGGGGAGCTGGCGATGTACTGCCACTTTCGGGGGGTGCCATATGGGGGGGGATGGGGGTGGGGAGAGGAGGAGGGGATCAACGGGCTGGCGGAGAGGTTCGTGCACGGGCTGGCGCGGGCGTTCCCTTCGGGGATGTCCAGCGTGCTGAAGACAGGAACCAAGCTGCAGAGGTTCAGGTTCAATGGCGGGAGAGGGGGAGGCGGAAGAGGAGGAGGAAGCTGGGAGGGCGGAGGTATGGGGTGCGTCCATCAGCAACTGTCCAATATTTCATTTCCAGACCGGAAGTCATCATCATCATCATCAAAATCCATTGATAACATTTGTCACAAAATGACAAAACACAGCCCATGCACCTGGTAGGCGATGATGGGCACGAAAACCAAGCAAATAGTTTGTTCGGAATCGATTATTCTTGGTCCCATGTCGCAACACTCTAGACCGGAAGTCCTGAAGTTGTGAATTCGTGAAGTCATGAAGTGATGAAGTTATGAAGGTGATGTAGGTCAATTGGGGTTTATAGGGCGTTTGGGATGTTTTAAGGGTGTTTGGTCCTTGCTACCGTACATGACCTTCATGACCCCTTCATGACGTTCATGACGTCTGGAAATGATAGGTATGGGGCAATAGGAAGGGGACTGCTGCTGTCAATGAGCTGGAATGTGGCCCATGGGGTTGCAGACTGTTCTGGGCTGTGCTGGAAGTTATGGGCCTGAGAGGAAGTGGAACTTGTGTACTTCTTGATTGCAATAGCTGGTACACAAAAAAAATTGATACTTTTGTTAAAAACAAAAGTATCATGGGCATGATGCAATGCTAATCATTTGTTCCTCAGTGTTCTGTTTTCACTGTGATGACTGATCTACTCAATTGCCTTGTTGGCATTATAACATAAGCCAGTGTCTTGTCCTTGATAGGGGCCGCCTGGCAAACCCCAACACCGACCATGTCATGAACACACTTGCTTGCAATCGCCCTGTGCGGATATGTACCTTACTTCAGCAGCAGTAGAATCAATAAAGTGTTCGCAGAAACTTTCAACTGCTGCTTGAGTGGCAACATGAACTATGGATCATGGGCATTCTGCTGCTTGTGGATATGACCAAGGAAGAATGTAACACAAATACAGTCATGCCTCCTGAATTGCATCTTCTAGATATGACTGAGGAAGAACGTAGCACAATGACAGCCGTGCCTTCTTGTACCCAGTAATGGGACTTATGCTGAAGGCTATAGGTATGCCGCTTTTGTTTGCTTGTACGTGCATCTCTGAACAACAAATGCGCCTCATTGATTGTTGCACCACCAGCCATGTAACATACTGTGAAACGTGCGATCATCATATCTTGCAGTCGTGCCTGTCTCCGTGACAATGGCACCTTGACCTAATGGGAGCCAACAAAACTGCGAATGGATTATGGCCCTGCACCACACGTTGTGAATGGGTGGCACTACAGTCGCTGTAACTGTGAATCGTAAGGTCACCCATTCACAACGCGTGGTACAGGGCTGTAATCCATTCGAACTGTTTGAAAGATGCAATCAGAATGGAAAGACGATGCCTCCACAATTCCCTAGGTCTAACTGGAAGAACTGCTTATCCCAAAGTCGCTCTTACCCTTGCTGCAGATGGCTCGGTCGCTGCAGGAGAGACTGCCATTCAGCCTGGTAGCACATCTGGCCATGTAGCCGCCCCTCTTTGCGGCCTGTGTGCTGCACCCATGTCCGATGGTGAGAGGTCCTGCCGCCCTCCACCTGGGATCCCCAAACCCGCCGAGGGCTGCTGGCGTTCTGATGGCACCGATGCAGCAGCTACTGCAGAGGACTCGTGCGCACCGGGCGCATCATGTGAGGATGGATTTTGGTCGGGCAAGTTTTGCTCGAGCTGCTGGAATCAGATCATTCTGAGGTATCAGAGGCGACAGCCTGCTGACGTTGTTCGGCGAGAAGACTTGTGCGACTTGCGAGTGCTGATAGAAGGCTTGCTGCCTCTGCCCTGATGCTGGGGTCAGAGATCTGGAAAGGAGTTTGATTGCTGTAGATGGAATGATTTATTGAGATTGGGGTTGCAGGAACAGTAGGCAAATAAGTGCATGTTGTTAGGGGAAAGAAAACTATCGCTATCCACAGAGGGAAGGGCGGTGTAATTCAATGATGTAGTGTAGCTCTGGTCCGATTGCAGTTGCGAAATTTGTCAAATTGGGCTCTTGACTCTCCCAGGGTTGTGAAGGGCCCATTTTGTGTCCTCACGATTCTGTCCTAGTTGCGGTCTCCCGAGCCTCCATTCCAGAACCAGTATTGTGTTCACGCAATGCATTGTATGGCGGATGGAAGGGATTCGGCTCAGTTGGTTTCACTCATCCAGTTCACCTGTGTGGATGGCTCGAGTCCACGAGCTCTGGTGGCAGAATAGGACGCAGCAACCACCGTTAAGAGCAAGGTGTACACCACGAACACAAGATTTGCAACCGATTTTCACTGGGTTGCAAACGCCAGTAACGTTGACTAGATGTGGGTAGAAACAACAGGCAGTGGAGGCGATAAAGGTGGCTCTAAAAGCATGGTGTACCCACACGTCAGCAGCAAGATGGCTCTAGGAGCAGGGCGAACGCAATGAACACAAGATTTGCAAGCAATTTTAAATAGGTTGCAAACGCCAGTAACATTGACTGGATGTGGGCAGAAATGGCAGGCAGTGGATGTTTCATGGAAAAATAACGGATGCTGCTGTTCTCGGTCGAAATGGGGAGTCGACGGCTAGTAGCCGTTGGCTACTTCCTTTGCACCATTTCTTGGACTGATCCGAATTGAAACGGGGGCTTCTTAATTGTCCTAAGGTGAGGCCCTGCAGCCAGCCTCTCACCCTCACCGTATCAACGCGTGACGTGCTTCGTAGCGCTCTCGCCCCGATTGCAAACGTATTGGATCCGATGTGGAGCAAATGCCCTTGGGTGCCCGAGAACGAGTCCATCTCAACGCTGCCTTGGGATGAGGAACGTGACCTCAAACTGCTCCAGTGTGTGGGTTGCCAAGTGGCGGAAGCTCGGATGCGATAGCAATTTTGCCGCTTCCTTCACATGGGCGTGCCTTGACTCTTCGTGTCTCTTCTGGAGGATAGTTGGTGAAGAAAAGGGGCAAGGCCCCCGCTGGTCTTTGCCCAAAACACACTTCGCGTTGCGTTTGGCGCCTGAGTGCTTTAGTCAACACCGCTGCGCGCTTCCTTTGGACTCAGCCTCACTCAGGCTAGTCCAGTCACATCTCAGTGCATTTCCGCTCCATCGCCAATCTTACATGGAATCCGATAAGCCAACCTTCGCTGATGCAGCAGTGAATCATGAATGGAGCAACTGCACATGAATTGGATGAGCGTGTACAGACTTGCTGCTTGATTGGCTTTTCCCCAGCCGCTTGTGCATGAATTGTCGCGATCACTGTCAGTCAACCAGCCACAGAAACAAAACTCCACCGACGGAAAGGGGCTCGCAGTGCCCACTTTCGCCCAAACGCGTCATGAACCCCCCTCCACGGAAGCCTAGTAGTAGTAGCGGTTCCAAGTCGAGTTTCAAAGCCCCTATTCCTTCCCACGCTTCAACATCACAATACCTAGTCAGTGGAGCCCTGCTTCCTCATGTGCGACACATGCAATCCCCAAGCTGTTAAAGGGTAAATCACGCGGGCCCTCCACCCGGCGCCAGCCTGTTGCGCACCTCCTCCAGCGCTTCGGCAATTTCTGGGAAGCTGGGCCGGTCCGCGGGCGACCTCGACCAGCACCGCTGCATGAGCTGCACCCACCTCCCGTCGCAGTCCTCCGGTATCTCGGGCCGCATGATTCCGGACAGCGCGTTGCTGAAGATCTCAGTGCGGGTCAGGTCCGGGTACACCTGCTGGCCCATGGTCCAGATCTCCCACAGCGTGATGCCCATCGAGTAGACGTCCACCTGTCAAGAGACGGCCGGAAAATCAGCCGCACACAAACTCTAACAATGAAGCAGAGTAAAATCCCTCACATCCCTCAAGACTTCGCAGGAAATAGGAACCTAAAGCTAAGCAAGCTTTCTGAAATTCCTTAACACAACATTCCGTGAAAATTATACTGCCTAAACTGAAGTTCCTTGGATGAAACCTGCCCGCAGCGGACAAAGCCGAGTATTCAAGGGTCCGCTTCGGCCAGAGCCCTTGCTGGCGGTCCGAAGTGATGGCCTTTGGTAGTTCACGAATGTGCACTCAAATGGGAGCCGGGGGGCATCGCGCTGAGGGTCGTTCGGTTGTGCGGTGGTGAGTACACGCTGGCAGAATACAGTGTATGCGCCACCATACCATTGCCTATCCTATCCAGGATAGAATAGGCAAGGAAGCTATTGAGGTGACATCCATCCCCTGCGACCAGGCTTTTGCATTGCCGGTCACATCTCCTGCATCGAAACGCCGGTGCTCACCTTTTCATCCACCCTGTCCAGCACAGTGCCCACGTTCTGGGTACTTTCGTAAACCGGAAACAACTCTGGCGCCATCCAGGGCAGCTGAAACACGCAACACACAACGGTGACAAATGCCTTCAAACATCTGATTGCTGCTGGCTTTTGCTTTAATACCTCAACATGATTCGTGTCATAATACAGAACCCACACATCAAGCAATTATAGTGTCAACAACACTTGCAGGTGAACATGACCTGAGTTGGTATCATTGCACAAGATGTAAACAATCCAAGTTCAAAATCTGGTGCATCACCATCACGAGTTCACCACAATTGCACCATGCATAGGAGCTGTGTCAAATGGGCACTTTTGGGCAATCCAGGAGGCGCCACGTCTGTCACAATCTGTTTCTGCTTTTCTTCAGGAGAAGCCCGTCGCGTCTGCAAGAGTTCGCCAGAGGCCATCTTCCAAACCGCCACAGAATCGTTCACTGCCGCATTGTCTTGCAGCCGCGCTGAGGTCTTATCGCGTTGGGCCCGACATTAAGGGCAAAGCCTGCTGGTGGGGCATGTTCGTGAACACAGAAGGCAGCGCCAATCACATACATCATATTCTATAACGCAGCTCTGCTGGCTGAGCCACACAACGTTAACAGGGCACGGTGGTGTGACAGCGCTTCTCTAACATCATTAGATTTCAATGAAAACGGGTCATGGTTGCCGCTTTGCTCGGGCAAAATTGGAAGCTGACGGCTACCTCATTGCCTTGTTATGTAATTTGAATGATGATGATGATTATGACAGCACTTCACCAATACGGCAACAACGCGCAAGCTGCGCTTGCCACGCTTCGGTCAGGCCAACTGCAGTTACAACGGAAAAGACACCACACCAGAATCTGTCGATCCGTGGATCGCACTGATCGAAAAGAGGCCAAAAGTCGCCACCTCGGCCATCAGGCAGTAGTGGACACAAATCCATGCGCAACAACAGCAACAGTCTGCGGCTGCATGTTCTGTCGCACTTTGCCACCAGCAGTCGGCTTGTGAGAACACTGCCGCTTGCAAAAGCGCAACCACGGCAGTGCTCTAACAACCAAGCCAGTAGTAAATGTGACTGGCGCTACATTGCAGGATGCAAAGACAGGGAAAAACATAGTAAGATGGCAATCAACAACAACACCGGCAACAATTCTTGGAATCCACAAGACCCTGCGTTCAATGGGCGGCCATACCGTCCCTCGCATGTTCCCAGTGACGTAGCTGTCCAGCTTTCGTTTGGAAAGCCCCATGTCGCCGATCTTCACCACCGGCCTGGCGAGGTGTCGAAAGTCGCACAGCAAATTTGCAGCCTTCAGGTCAAAGTGGATGACCCGCCGGCTGTGCAGGAATGCCATTCCCTGGGCGATCTGCAGCGCGATCTCAGCGCAAAGGTGCCGGGGAAATGGTCCCTGCAAGCGTGGACACATGCACAGGTAAGAGGCGGCAAACGTGTGGGCATGACTGTTGATCGCGTCCGATTTCCACAGGTCACTTCGGCGGGATCGATTGATCCTTGAGAACCACCGAGCAGCAAGCCAAGAGCCGCGGAGGTGGCTAGCTGACAAGCAGATGGCTGTCCACATCTATATCAATAACGTACACTCCATTTCAATGACACGAATCCAACAGCCCCACGGCACCACGTTCCAACCTCAGGGCACAAATTTCCAACCAAAGAGATTCACCACAGTTGAGTGCAGCTTTGTCCTTCGTAGATGGCAATTGCACAGAATACCCATCTAGGCTGAAAACTAAATGAATGGAAAACACTCGAGGAATTTGCATTTACTTTCTGCCTGCAACAGTTGAACTGTGTGTACCACTTTGGTACATCCCTGATGAAGCGAATATTTCGATGCCATCAGGGCACCATGGTGTGCTGATGGGTTGCACAGTCATGAACAAACTACTTGCTAAACTTTTGTATATATTAGTCAGGAAATTCCATGCCTGCAGTTGCCTGCATGTTGCGATCGGTGAGACTGTCATGGCTATTTTGCATTTCAAGGACCCCATGAAGCTTACAATGGGGAAGCTTGCAGATGTGCAAAACCAAGTGCCTCCATTTCCCGGCTTTCTTCACAATCCCAATACCAGTTCCAGACTTTGCATCACAAACCAGGACAGGGCACGAACGTTTGGCCATACATCAACTGCTTGAACTGCTCAACATTCGAAGCCGCCTGCAAGCAGACGTCGTTTGAAAGCCCAGAGCACACTAGCTAAACCTCACTACACTTTCATTATGCCGCAGCCTGGAGTGGAAGCGAATCCCAGTTCACTGCAAATTGCTGCAAGTCCCAGTACAGTGTCAAGCCAGTCATTGTGCGTCATATGAGCAGCAGTACTCACCGCCTTCCTCTGTTTGATAAGCTGGTCTCTCAGCGATCCGTCCACCATGTACTCAAGGACCATTGCACAGCTGGAGTTCAGGGTCCCCATTCCATATATGGACACCACGCAGGGGTGACGCAGCCCTGCCATGATCTCAGCTTCCTGGGGGACAGTGAAACGATTGTAAACGAAGCATGAATGGGCTGGATATACCCTTGATGCAACGACTGAGCCATTTTCGATTGGATAGACACAAAATGAAAGAGTTAATAGAAATTTCTGAAACGACATACAAGTTTAAGCAATTCTTTCACCCCTGTCCTCTGCAAAGAACAAGTTCCATGCATTCAGCTGGTGGCTTGAGACTTCAACAGGCTGAACAACACGATCAAATACAGCACGTAGGTGCAGATGAACATGCAAAGTGTGCAATACACTGTTATGTAAACACAAATTTCTCCTCTGTTGGCCGCCGATTCCAGCTTACTTGTAAGATCATGCAAAGCAGAGCTAATACATGTCCACACCTGACGTTAGACTACGTACCGACAGTTAAACACAACGCACCAACCCTTCTCATGCTCAAGGTGGATGTTTATATCTTGCCTGGCCATATTATTCTTGTGTTTCAAGGGATACAACCCTGATAGGTCTGCACACGATCCTTTCACAATGGATCAGTATTTGCCATATAAACTAAAGCAATCGTAAGAGAAACATTACAAACACAAACAAAGTTTGGAGTGAAGCTACAAGCGAGAAACCAGACAAAATCATTTTAGCCACTGGATCATCACAAGAGCAGAGATGCAAGCGCCTTGCTACTGCAGCTCTGCTGCACATAGCTCTGGCCAGGGCAGTGCCCGTCACAGGTAGAAAAGGCCCACAATATACGATCACAATTCAAGTGTTGTCTTGCATACAATTTGCACGACTTGCGATGGATTTTGTGTAACACATGCAATGTGTATGGTACACGCAATTCAAGATCCGCGATTTCGTCACTCTCCAACACATAGTGCATTGTCTGCATGCGATTTTCTGCAGCTCAGCACTGTTTGAGAATGGACGTTGACTGTGGAAAGGGCCATCTCATGCCACTAAGTGATCATTCTCACCTTGGTGACTGCCTTCACAGTGCTGTCATCCGCCATATCCCTCATCTCCTTCACTGCTACTTCGGCCCCATGCCATCTGTACAAAGCGACACTGGCCGAAGTGCCCATGCCCAGCTCCTTAACCTGCACAACACCAGCAATTCAGCACCACTGCCATCTGTTGCATGATAACTAAATACACTACTAGTATTCAAAATTGTATTTAAGATTCCATCGAATGAAACTAAATGATACCAAATGCAAAATGAAGAGCACTAAACAACTCAAGTATTTAACCGCAGCAATCAATTAGACAGCGTTGCAGATCAACACTATTTAACTGAACACTTCAATTGTACGCAAAGAAAACTGAGCATTTTGTTGTATGCCATTATTCCAGAGCCTACAGTTCATGCCAGTGATCAAACTCCTCTTTTGGTAAGTGAGCATGTGCAGAACTCCAGCAATGTCTAGAGGCATGAACTTCCACAGATGCTTTCTGAGATACCAATACAAGCACGAATAAGCAAGACATCCAATCGAATGTAGAGGAATGCTGCAGTCTGTGCAACAGAGACGCAGCAACGGCACTGATCTGTCACCGCCTTGAGACACTGCAAAGTTGGGTATCATTATACAACAATATACTTCTGAACTTTGCATAGCGAGCAATACAATGTGTCTGGTGTGAGCCTTGCTGGCAAATAAACAAAATCAGCACTGGCTATCTTGACCATTCTACAATGTCTATACTTCCAGGTTTTGCCATTCTGTCATGTTTGTGTGGCTGCGATGAATGTTGCAATGGATGCACATATCACAGTGCATCTGTGAACAATGACTGTTTCTACAGAATCTCAAAATGAAATGTGGATCTGGGGTGTTTGCATGGAGACATTGTTCTGTGAATTTGTGTGGGTGGGGCCCCTATTTAGGGGGACAGACATGCGCGGCCTTGGACGTGGCCAGCTGACATTCTGCAGCTCTTAAATACATGTTCAGCCATACCACGGCGGTGACATGCACATCCTTGTCGTATCACCATTTGTAGGAAATCTTCTTCTTCTGCTTCCAAATGAAATCCACATCCTTCAGGTTCACCAGACCACAGTATCCACCCAACACACAAAAGCAGACCTATGCCCTGTTAGTTACTGACCTTTATAAGCTCATCACAGTTTATCATGGGCACCAAGATTGCATCCCCTGCTCGCTTCATTTCTTCCTCAGGGCTGGACGTCTTGTTTGGCACCCATCCCTGTCCACTGCTGGTCCACTCTCCAGCCTCTTCTGGTACTTGCAACACGAGTTGGCCACGGGCGGGAATTGATGAAGATGTAGGTAAGCCAAGTACTTCTGGCTCAACTTGCTTTATGAGTACCCGCTCATTGCTTTTGCTTTTAGCACTGTCATCTGCTTCACATAACACAATTCAGCTGAGGCAGCTTGGCTGTTGCCTGCCACTTCCAATGTTGCCACAAAGGCTTGTGAATCTGCACAATTTTGCAATGCTACAACTCGCACCTTTTGCAATGCCTAATGCTGTCACACAGATGGGGAGGATTCACAATGGAAAGCCAAGGAAGCAAACCCCAAGACATTCCAGCTCTCCAGTATTTGCTTTGGCTGCTCGAGGCGCTAAACAGCAGGGAGGCAGCAGACATGTGCTGCAACAGCCTTTTCAAGGTAACCAACATGCCTTGGTGCATGCCAGACACTACCAAACAACATGTCATATCCCATCCACAATATGCATAGAAGTGGAAGACTGCACAGGTGTCAACAAGACAGACATCCACATGAGCTGGCCACCTTTCACACATCTGTGAACTGTCTGGAAAACAAGAGCTTGACAAAAGTCCATTGACCAATTCTGGAACAATCGTACACCCCTGCACCTGGACCAGCAGACAAAATGAAACAGTGCTTTCAGCGTTGTTGTCCAATGAGGCACTAACATTCTTGCATTATTGAAAGCAAGATGACATTGTACTTGCACGATGCTGCTGCCATTCATAAGATCAGTTCCAATTTAGGACCAGAATTTTCACGCCCTTCTGAAACCCCACTTTGGCAGCAAGTTGTATGAACTACATGCTAATTCTATTCCATGGCATCTGTTTTCTCCCACAAGATCTCTGCGGCACCAACTTTGTTTGCACATCACCTTCCATCCTCATTCTTCCCTGCCTCAGCTCCTCCAGCAATGACAGATCTGAGATGCCCCTTGTGAGAGCACCCTTCGAAGCGCGTGGCTTTGCCTGGGACAAGTCTTGGTCGTCATCGCTTGCTTCCGACTCAGTGTCATCCGATTCTTCGTGCAGCTTAGGCAGTTGGGGACGTGGCTGGCTCCTGAGTGGCTGTTCTGGTACCCAGACTGGAGAGGCCGGTGAGATGGAGGTTGGAGGGCTGGGGGCGGCTGGGGCGACGAGAGCTGCAGGTTTTCGGTCTGAGGCTGTGGGGCACATGGCCATTGCCTGGTATGGGCCACAAACGAGTGCTGTTGCTTGATGTGAATGGCCACTGGAGGCAGTGGGACCATGTGGACAGAGCAACAGGTGGAGTCCAAAAGCAATCACAGGCAGCGGAAATCACTGTGGAGTTTGTTGCCAACGAGTCTAGACATGTTCTTCAGACCAACACATCGCACTACGCAGAGCCAAGATACTGTAACCTGCTGGTTTTCTTGTACCATACCATATTAACCCTTCCGTATGTTCAAATTTCGAGTTTTGCTCCGCATCTTTTTGACGGACCCCTATATTGGGGTTTCTGCATCATGGTCACCGCCAGAATGGCAACTCAACTCAGTTCGCCTCAAATATCGGTTTCTGCCACAGCGACTGGTGCGTCTGGGGCCACTAGATGCCACGAGCAGTCAAGAGACCCTCGCATTGCTGCTGGGGCTCCTCCACAGATTCTTGGTACTGCTACGTTTTGATTATTGCTCCGCATAACAGGGACGAATGCTATGTTACTATGCGGAAGGGTACAATATACTATGGTATTGTGCAAGAAGATCTGCCGCTGCTGTCAGAGCTCCCCTAAGACTTGTATCCATCAAATAATGGATATGCCATGATTCTTTGTCACTTCAAAGACAAGCTGCTGTACGATGCACAAACTCAAGAATCAACCAAAAGTTCATTGCTGTGCTCGGAAGGATTGCTGACAAACAGTACCCGTCCAATGTAATCATCTGACGTAATCTCATGCTGATGACATCCAAATGGGACAGAGAGATAATGACTGTAAGTACAACCAACTGTGGTGATACTGCATTCAAGAAAGAGGACTGTTGAAGGCTCCTTTTGGATACTTCGACAAATGACCAGCTTCTGTTCCCTTGAGACCACACAACGTTACAATGATGAGAGTAGGGGGGTATTTTTCGATGTCAACAGATGTGTGACTGCGCACGGTTGTGTCAGGCATTTCTGTTGGGTATTTTGCTCCCTTTCTTCGTGTTTTGCAACTGGGTGGTGTACCAAAGATGATGGTGGGAGACTAATCGCACACAGTTTGGATGTTTCAATGTCTGTCATCGCCTGCACTGGGCAAGGACACTGCTTGTTATGGCAATTCTGACTATTGCAGGCACAGATTTTTGTTGCATGTAGAATGCAGTCTGACCAGATGTGAGACACGATTGTACAGCTGTTTAGTCAGGATGCCTGCTTTCATTTTTACCCTTCTGTGTCCTTGCATTTCCAGCACCCTCTCCAATAGAAGCTTCAAACTCTGTCTGAACTCCAGCAGTTCTGGATCATCCTCTCTCCATGAGTCGGCCACATAGTCTTCTGCAGCCAACCCTTCCAATACAGCACAGAAAGAAACACATCTCTCCATGAGTCGGCCACATAGTCTTCTGCAGCCAACCCTTCCAATACAGCACAGAAAGAAACACATTGTTATGGCAACCATAGCCAGACACATATGCTTATATATGCTTGTTCAGGCCCTGCAGCATGTTTTTTGGCTACAAAAGGAGAAACGGAGCATACAGTTTGCCATGGGCTAATATGCAAGCCACCAACTGTTATGAAGCCCTCTTGGATGTGGACATGAAACCCTGTGGTGTTACATGCCAAGCTGTTTTCACACCCATGCTTGTGGCACTGATCAGGCGCCACAGGGAATATGCTCCACTGCTAGCTTTAGTTGGCAAATTGTGGAACACATAGCACAAGGGGATTAGTACTTCAGCCCAAATTGTTCAAGTTCTATGCTTGACTTTGATGCTTCTACTCGTGCACAGCGACCTTCAACAAAACCCCATTCAACAAACCGCAAGTGGTGAGAAAAACAGTCCTGATTCAAACAAGATGTTGGTTGAGGACTGCACTGTGCAAAAGAAGAGGGCACAGTGCAGGAATTTGGTGCTCTCAGCAGCAGAAGTTTGGTGACAGTGAAATTGGATGAGCCAACACAGCAATGTTCCTCCAATATCACTGTGTGCCAACCTGATCTTGAACAAAACGTGTGCATCCTACCAACCACAGGTTGAGAACTGACATCCTTTTCGGTGCCACCTGCTGCACAACTGCCAGGGATTTGAGCTAGACTCCAAGGACAAGAAAGCCTGCTTGTCTTTGGGCATGTTTTTCAGCCTTTGTTCAATCCTGGACCTTGGGCCTTGGGCCTTGGACCAAAAGGGCTTCCTTGAGTGCCGGTTTTCCTGCTATTCATGCCAATATGTGTTTCGTGCCATTTTCTGCTGTGTTCAGTGACGTCTGCATCTTTTGCGCTGTAGAAAGAGTCTCAGAAGAAGCAGATGTGAGCATCCACCTATTGACAAGTATCCTTAAGATGGAAAGGGTGTCTTCAGATCAGCATTGTGTGTTCTTTTGACATCCTCAGGAACATGTATGTACAGGAGGATGTGTTCGCACTCACCAGGCTCTGGATGAACTTCTGGATGGCTACGAGAGGACAGTGGTGGCGGGGTGCCAGGCGACACAGGAGCACCTGGCTGCCCACTGGAAGCTGCGGATTCTGCCCCCTGAGACACTGTGCACCCCTCCTGCTCTCCAGAACTGCCTGTCGATGGCTCTACAGAGCTGCTTGTCGATGGCTGTGGTGAAGGTGCTTGTGGGGCACACATCGCTTCTTCCATCTTGCCAGAGATGGGCCGTCCTGATTCTTCAGGGGAAGGAACGGCTAAAACCTGCGCTGCCAGTCCTGTTTTCAGCTCTTTGTCTGAAGCAGTAGTCTGAGTGGATAGAATGGTGCCCATGCACCACAAGATGTCATTTAGACTTTTGCACCAAGTTCCCTATCATTTCTGGTGCACTTAAATCCCATCTGTCAGCACATTTCAAAACTATTTCACATCTCAAACATCGCTTCTCCAAAGAAAAGGAGCAAAGAAATCATATAGAAAGGCGATGTGATGTGAACAAGCAGAAATACGTTGGCAAGGGTCGGAATATATACTGTTCAGCTCACGATATTGTTTCTTGCACAATTCAATGTGTCCATGAAAACATCGAAGCAAGCCCTTTGGTTGGTAACAGTTTGTCGAACTCTTCTCCAATTAGAGGCCAGTGTGAATGACAACTCACACAATCTTCCAGCAACTACGTCACAACACATTGGCTGTATGCGCAGTCCTTGCTAACAGGAAAACTGCATGGCGATTCTCCTCGGACTTTGGACACTGGGTGTCAGGGATACCCTGGCCAGCAGGGGCCTCCTGAAACACCAAGGAGGTCCACCACTGGTTGGTCCGCCAAATCGCAACCGTATCTTATTGTGGGATCTACAGTCAAGAGGGGGAAGTATCATCAAGAATGGCTCCAGGATGCGACGGTGGGGCTCACTTCAGGCTCCTGTCCCACAGACGAAGGAGTATCCATGTTGGAAGGCGTCTCCCCAGCCTAGTCCAGTACAGATGAGTCAGCTCCTGGGCGATTGTGGCACGAACATGCATCCTGTTGGGTGCGCTATGCTTTCAATAACACATGACACAATCTATGACAGCTGCAGGATGCAAAGGTGGGCCCCACCTCTGGCTTCTGTCTCGCAGAGGGAACATCCTCGCTGGCAATGGGATCGCAAACCTGGAACAGCATCCATGTGCGAGTTACTGGGCGGCTCCGAGACGACCTGCATCCTGCCAAGTGTGATGCCAATGGCGCCATTTACATTGGCAGGTAGTACAGTAAAACAGCTGTACATTAACATATATATTTCATTATACATGATTGTACACTGATTTACAGGTTAAATGTGCGCGGAGCACACTCTGCAACATCTCTCATTGTGTTTTCCGCTCTCTCGCACACAGCCCCCACGTGGTTCTCGCTAGGACCCGCATCAAAGTGTGCTGTGTTTTTGAACAACGGGTGGCACCATCAAGGACAGCTGCAAGGGCAATAAACAGGCATACCTCTGCCTCCTGACTTGCAGTCGACTGAACATTATCCGCGGCAGGGGAATCACCAAGCTGCAGACACACCGATGCGTCAGTGCCTGGGTGTGTCCCATGCACAGGATTACGCCATCTTGCACTGTGATCTGGGCAATAGATGCAACCATTTATGGCAGCTGTCAGTTGTCATGATGGGGCATTGCCCTTGGCGTGTGTCGCACAGCTGAAGGAAATGTATCTTCAACATGAGCATCACGAATATAGAGCAGAACTGATGAGTCAGTTGCTGTGCAGCCCATTCACCAACGAGTGTCCAGCAGTACACGCTTGGGTTTTTGATGATATGGACGACGACATGGAACAACAACATAAAATGGAACACAAATTATGAAACAGTATATTGGACTCGCCTCTGGCTGTAATCTAACAGCAGAAGGAACAGCATTGTCAGCAGGGACGTCCTTGACCAATTCTGCTCCTGCCACCTGCAAACAATTGAAGAGCATGAGCTGGTTTCTGTCTTTGTTGAAAGTGGCGTCAGTGGTGGAAGGACCCTTGATGCAATCACACCCACACTGGGTCTGCCACCAGTCAGCCGTTGACTGAATAATTGAAATTCCTGCATGTGATGTTACATTTCATGCATGACTGTGTTGAGGGGGAAGAAATGTCAACATCATCGGGGCAGCTGCACATCAAGACCAGCGTTGAATTTGCTGCAAAAAAGGCAGCATATTATTGGGCACCGCCATTAGCTGTCCGTTACCATTGTGCAACTCCAATGTTGGAAATCCAACCACTGCACACGGAATAAATTCTGGGAAAAAGCTTGCAGGAGGTCACCCTGCAACTTGACTTCTCAGCTCAATCCACCAG
Organism: Ostreobium quekettii; assembly: GCA_905146915.1. Taxonomy (NCBI): domain Eukaryota; kingdom Viridiplantae; phylum Chlorophyta; class Ulvophyceae; order Bryopsidales; family Ostreobiaceae; genus Ostreobium; species Ostreobium quekettii. The sequence continues at coordinate 3,169 of CAJHUC010000638.1, read as the reverse complement.
GACTGGCCTGGTTCTGTATGTTTCAGAGGCACAAAGAACATCCACAAACACAATCACTCCTGCACAGCTACTCTCAATGCCAATCAACTCGAAATGACATCCGACTGTGGGATGCCTCTGAATCTCAAGTGAGCTTCCTTGTGCAGCAATACATTACCAACAGGTACACAACAGGCATCTGTAAGCCACGCAATGAGTGCTATTCACCACGGCTCAGTGTGCAGGACAGCATCAGAGGTGGCAGCAAACCCTTTTCCCACACGCCGGGCCCTTGTGCAAAACTGTCCAAGCCCTGCAGGACCTGTTTTTGTAGCAAATTCGTGGCTGTTGGCGACCCTATACAAAGCAGGTATTTGCATTACTCTGGAGAGTTCCCCAGTGACTGCCGGGGCGCCAAAACATCGTCACGTACATCCCTCCACATTTCCCTTCAAAGGATTCCATAACACTGCAACCCTGCGGGCCTACCAGTCAGGACCACCCTGGCCCATATCAGAGCAAAAAGCGCCCAGCCAAGTAGCAGCCAACAGGGCGCTCTGTAGAGCACGCAGAGACAACCGGCTCACCGCTGGTTCCTGCTTCTCTGCATCACCTTGCTCGTTGGGTTCTGCTTGTGTTGCTTTCGGTTTCCTACGCCATGCTAGCTTTTCTCTGATACGAGACACTCTGGGGATCCGGCGGCCGACGGGTGCCAGGCAGTTGCCCTGACGATCACACACCCCAAGTGATGCGTGGCAACCCGTCATGAGTGGAGACAGCCATCGTCTGGCCCTTGAGTTCGCAATGGTGACTAACAGATGGTCAGCGTGCGACAACATCCAGACACATGCAAAAGGAGTCATGCCATGCAGCACAATCTTAACAGAATTGGTTGCAGAACCACAGGTAAAATTGAAACTGACTGCAAAACCACAAACAAATTGAAATTGACTGCTGAACAGCAGTTCCACCCAATCCTTCCAAGCAGACACGGCGTGCGGCTCAATGCCAAGGGGCCCTGGGTTGCTGCGTTCAGGCATCGCATTGCATCAGCGCGCAGGCTCTTCGGCAACCGAGCCACGGGCCACACCAGTACTTAGCCCCCTTGGTGGGAGGCGACAATTCAACCCAAACGAATGCCCTCCGCCAATCGGGCGCCTCCACGCGCCTTCATTACGTGGGTGCAGAGTCATGCCCACCATTCTCAGCCCGGCAACGCGATCCCCTGAACGGAGCGCCGCGGGACTCGCTTCCACCTGCAATCGCACCAGCGAGAGGGCCGCCCTCAGTCGGTCACGCCTCCCCACTCGACTCTAAGCGGCACCCCCGCGCCTCCAGGCGCCCCTCACAAGAGCCCACAGGTCATCTTCCCTTCCCCCACGCTCCTTGTCGCTCCACCCGTATCTCAAAATCCATCAACGGACAGCCCGGAGCGGCTCCGGCAGCTCGCTACGGAGAACCAGGCCAACGACCGAGGTCCCCCACGGCCGCAATAGACCAGAAGTTCCCCAGGCCCCTGCAGATGCCTGCAAGGCGGCTTGCGGCCAAATTTGGGGCCCATTAATTCGTGGCCGGGCCCCACGGGATGCCGTCAACGCGCCGGGCGCGTTGAAGGGGCCCCGCCGCGCCTGATCTGGTGCGGCATCGCGTGATCGACCCCGCCTCTGGCGTCCGCCGCCCCCCCTCCGCGCCTCCCGGGATGACCCCCCCTCGATGCGGGCCATCATCGCCTGGGCGGGCGACTGCGGGAGATCCCCCCCCGCCCGCCCGGCCGTCCCCCTCCGGCGAGCCGGCGGTGTGACCCGCAGACAAGTCTCATTCCCGCCCCCCGCGCCGCAATCAAGGGAAAAGAAGCGCGTCCGTACCGCCGAGCCCGCCGAAGGCCCATTTTCCGCGCAGAGCCCCGCGGTGGGCTCCCAAGTCGAGAGCCAGCATCCCAGAGATTGTCGCCAGGCTGGCGTGGCCCCACCTCTTGTCCAGATGCCTAGCGAATTTCCACCCTCCTCTGGCCGCCCGGATCTGGACAGGATGGGTTCCCCGGTCCCACCCCGGCGGCGCCGCCCGGTTTGTGTCTCCGCGCCCGCCCGAGGGCCGCGCAACTAGAGCTGCGGCCTATTCCGCCCCCCCTGGGATCCCCACCGGCAGACTGCCCCGGATGCGGGGGAGCCGGATGGCGGATAAATTGGGGCTCGACGTCGGGTCAGGTTCGCTCCCGGCGGCCAGACGGCTCCCGGACGGTGTGTGCCCGACGTATGCCCACCCGCTTGACGGAATCTTCTGCAGGGCGATTTTTGCCCTGGTACGTTGCCGAAAAAGCAAAACTGCTTTTTGCACGGTTTTGACACCCTTCTTACAGCATGTCAGGAAATGTGCTACACTCGAAATTACTACACAGCGCTGAGCCTTGTACCACAGTTTCCGAAAGGAAGGTGCAATAGAATTGGCGGTGGTTTTGTGTCCGAATTGGCAGTTTCTGAGCGAAGTGTTTGCCAAAATACCGGCTCAAACTGCCTACAGGGACGCTGATTTGGGCAGTGTCCGGCTGGAAAAACACCCTCTGAGCCTGAATGGGACACGCAAAAGTTTGGTTGGCGCAGTTTTTTGAGTCTGAGCTGATGATTGTGTCCGAATTTGGATGCTTGAACGCAATAGACTCGAATAGGTGGCTGACAAAAGCTGGAGGGGAACCCTATTTGGACAATTGCTGTGGCCAGAAACGCTGGAGTATGCCCCACCTTTCTGCGCGAGCTTCCCACTTATGGGAGTTGTTCAGCTGCATGGCGAGAGCCTACTTCCACCATGATGCCAGGCAAGCGCTGTCGTCGGTGTTAAGGAAATCTAAGGGGGTAATTATTTCCCGCTTAATTTCCATCATTACAGGAAGTGAAAGACCATTATTGAGGTCACTAGCAAAACTGGAACGTTTGGGCACTTGGGCCTAGAGGTGGCCACCCGGATCCGTTAATAACGGACGAGGGTGCCGTCCGTTAAATATCCGTTAATTTAGCGGACCCCGCTCTCTCTCTTGCTGACGCGGCACGGATGGCAGCGGACGGCTGGTGCCAGTCAGCGGACTCTGCGGATTCCGCTTGGGCGTTAACGGATATTTTCCAACGGACCGGAAGCCGCGCACCCCATCCGCTAATTTAGCGGATGGCAGCGGACGTGTGCGCCGAATCAGCGGATGACA
>CAJHUC010000637.1:0-51963 GCA_905146915.1 Ostreobium quekettii | reverse complement strand
CAGGGCGGGGTGGGGGGGTGGGGGTGGGGGTGGGGGAATTGCTATTCTGCTCGGCTGGAGTACCGGCTGTGGCCTAGCTGGGAAGAAGCCACTGTTGCCGGGACTCGCGGCATCCATGGGCGGCTGCTGCTTGTCCGAGATCATGTCAGGGCGGGGAAGGGGGGGAGGGGGATTGCTGTTCTGCTTGGCTAGAGTACCGGCCATGGCCTGGCTGGGAAAAAGCCGCAGTTGCTGGGTTTGTAGTGTGCATGGGTGGTTGCTGCTTGTCTGAGATCATGTCAGGGTGGGGCAGGGGCGGGGATTGCTGTTCTGCTCAGCTGGAGTACCAGCCGTGGCCTGGCTGGGAAAAAGCCACTGTTGCCGACCTGGCTGCAGAGGGTCGTTGGTAGGATGGTACATGCAACACCAAGGGTGGGAAGACCACCGCATAAGGAAAAAGAAGCATAGAGGGAGCATGGGAGCATGCACCAGGATATCAAGGCGTCCAACTAGGCACAGGAAGCTAGTATCCAAGATGTCATCGAAGACCACATCAAAGTCCAAGGCATCACATGACATACCATGACAAATTTTGTTATAGTTGCTGCGAGTGAATGTGTCTATTTGGCAAAGGATTACTAGCCATTCATTACCGCAGTGGGCGATCGTCTTAGGACTATGTGTGTTGGCAGGTGTTCATGTATGCTCTAGCGCATGGTGGGTTGCGCCTCCAGTCTAGCAAGGAGTACCGGCCATGGGTTGGCTAGGAAAAAGCAGTAGGGGATTGCCGTGGGGCCCAGGGTGTGTTAATAACAATAGTCTAGCGTTTGCAAGGAGTACCGGCCGTGGGTTGGCCAGGAAAAAGTAGCGGGGGTTCGCCTGTTAATAACAATAGTCTAGCGTTTGCAAGGGATGGCCGGGAAAGAACAGCGGGTTGCGTCCCCTGTCCGGCAAGGAGTACCGGCTGAGGCAGCATTTACGTATATTTTTTATTCATGCATATTTATTTATGATGGCGTAGACTGCAAATAAGTACTACTTATTTGCAGTCTAAACAACTACTTATTAAGTAGACATGCGTTGTTTAAACATGTTGAAGTATTGGAACTCGTTATGTCAGTGTTGTGGCCCGAATCTAGAGGCAAAGTTGCTAGACACAGAGAAAAAATCTGCTTGGCAAAAATTGCCTCCAACAGAAACCGCCACTGACCAACGGAACACTACCGGAATCTCAAAGTTACTGACGGATGGCAACGGAACGCCTGGAAAGGTAGCAGAAAAAAAGCGCTTTTATAGAAACCGCTGGCTGCAAGCACCCCCTTGACGGACAGCTCCAGAGCCAAAAAATTGAAAGCTGATGTGGCATGAATAGCTAAGGAAACCCGGCCTCGGCGAAGTGACGGAAAATCGACAGACGGATTGTTTGTGGTCAAAAGAGTTACAGAAGTAAAATAAAAGAAAAAAGTTGAGCGACCATGTCTAGGACGGAGTCTCTGTGCGTTGCCCTCTCCTCTGCGTGCAGTGGAAGTGTGCGAGCCACCTCCAAGTAGCTCCGAAAACAAATGATACAACAATGTTAGTGGTATGGGGCACCTGCCCTCTTTGAGCCATGGACCCGCCTCGCCGGGTACGTAGGTCCTTACAAGTACCTAGGCAGGACCACCCCGGCCTACTCCTGTATTGTATATGTAAGGGGCGACGCCCTTGGGACTCACTTCTCACCACCCGGGGCACGGCCCATCTCGTCCCGTCCCATTCGACTCGGGAGCTGGTGGTACTGTACAGAAGATAGAGATGGCAAGGTTGTTTCTTACATTGGTACAGTTTGGCCTTATATTTATAGTTGCCAAAGGGTAGCAACTGAGCAACCGAATGGCCATTGCTAGAATGAGCCGGTTCCATTTGAATTCGTATCCACACCCGTTGGTTTCCCTGTACGCTACTTGCCTCACAGCTGAGTCACTCAGCCTGTCTTACCTATGGCACATTGCCAGCTCTATATTCAGCCCCGTCCGACCCCGAGGGTCCTGTGGACCTGCCCCTTTTATAAACCACCACGTTGACCAACACGGCGCCCCCTTTCCCATTATACTTCTCTGCCTATGGTGCCAGGAGACCCCCGAGCTGCCATCCCAATATGCAAGGCTAGTTCCTAGTTCAAGACCCGCGATGCTTTAGTATACAATGCTCTCCCCAGGTGCTCATAATGTACAACGTGCCGTGTTTCTCCCCAAGTTGGGTATTCTATTATAAAATGCTTCTAGATTGGCTCATATATATAGTGTGATGTGAGCTCCCCTCTCACAATATAATAGTATAGAGTCTTTTTTGGGATCTGTTACCGTATCTTGGGCAAGGCGTCCCCCACACCAAGAGACCATTAATAGGGCATCCCTCACATCAGGCCCATGTGCATAACAAGTATAGCTGGTGACCCAACCCTGCACATACCGTGTAGGTCTACACTTCTAGAGCCACCATATTTCAATCAGTGTGAGTCAATAGCTAAGACAAATTTGTAATTACTCATGCATTCCAACCCCACAACCAGTACACTAGCCTAGACCTCCCCACTACGTCACTGTTCAATATCATTTCATAGAAGCACCTATTGGGGTTCGACATGCACTCCATGATAGTCCCAGCCCCAGGCACCCACATAACTCATACTAGTTTACCCAGCATTCCAGTTCTCGGGAGGTCGGAGGCCAGAATTGGCCCTGGTCTCAATCAAAACCCATGGAAGCACCCTGATGCACACACCTACCATCCTCGGCTGTTGGGAGCCAACCCTCAGCGACCCACTCACAGTCGGAATGGCTTCGCCCTCCCTACACCGGTCACATCAAATGCTCTAGAAATGAGCCACAGGCGGTCGGTCCTCCGCCTAAACTTGCTCAAGCTCACGGGTGGCATACACAAAGCAGGCAAACCGCAAAAACCTATTACAGAAGGTCCGGGCTTGTTTAGCAATGAGACACCGTTTGTCGGTTAACCGCAGAATAAATACCCCCGTAGCCCACTGTATCCCCTTCTCGCTCATACCGAACCCCCACCTACGCCCCTTACTCGGAACTCCACCACTAAGTCCCCGCGCCCCTGGTGTTTCACCTAGTCGAAGTACACCGGTGCAGACTACTTCTTCATATCGGGAAATACAACCACCAACCCTACACTATACCCTTGACTCTACCCCGCAATCCACTGACTCACCCTCCAATTCGAGGCTACCGTCTCTATTCGAAGGTCCCACAGTAGCCTCCCGGTAAAGCGGTCTCACACCCATTTCTTTCACATGGTTAACACGCTCGTCGCCCCACAGAACCCATGCATGCCCGTAGCTTCTACCGGCGCCCTCCGTGGTCCATGTTACTTCAGTTTGCCGTGCCATGTCAAACCGTACCCCCCATTGGATCTCCAACTGAGCTCCATCTGATGGGGTACCAAGAAGCGGACCGGCGCAACTCCCTTATGGTGAGCTAGGCCAGGATGGCCTCTTGTAGCTCTCGGACGGGTGTGCCAAATGCCATGCCTCCTATTGTGGCCCTGTCAGTAGCCATTGGTTCCGGAGGCGTTGGGGTCGCCCTGCCTTGTAGCTTGGCTGTTGGAGGTCAGCCAGCCCTCTCCACCTTGCTCAGTGGGCGTATCCAGGGCAGTCGCTCCTGTGGTTGCGCGGTGGGCCCAATGCTCGATAGGGATCGATCCCCGGGGCCTGCTATCAGCGGGAGGTGGCGGCGCAGTAGTGTGGGTGTGCGCTGGCTTGCGACCCGTAAGTTGCGGGAGACCTGAGAATGGGTCAAATAGAGTTACAGGATTTCATGCATGCGCGCACACATATCCGCATGCGCGATGCTTGATCATGGGTCCATCACGGTCACATCAAGACAAGACAACACAAGTGCACATCCAGGCACATTGTCACCATCCGCAATTCACCCACGACCGCCTCTTTTCTCCCTCGGCTTAAGTACTAGCCCCCATCCGTCTAAAACCCTAAGTATTACAACTTCGTAGGGCCATAACTTCATCAATTCTTAATAGAATTGAGCGTTTCAAAGGGCTAGGGGCATTAAGAGCTCCTAAATAAGCCCACTAGAGGTCAAAATATAGAGATTACTAATTTGCACTCTAGCAAATATCAATTAAGCTTAACCCCAAGTAGCCACATCACACCTCCAGTATGGTGTAAAGCATAGGGGGTAGTGTGTTTCTTTGGTTATAAGTATCTAGAATATACAATAAACGTTAATGAATAGTCTCACCCTTTAGTTGAGCTTACTAGAAACCCATAGGTTCTTGAATCACTCCATTTGGGTTAGCGGTAGTGGAGATATAGCTACTAGAAGTTATGGTACTTAAGGACGCCTCCACAACCGTACTGGGGGATGAGATACTATCGATACGGTGACACTGGTTGCATTGTCACGTGATGCAGGGCACACCAAAGGGTGGCCCCAATGCCCGACGGTTGTAACTCTTGCTGATCACTCGTCTCCACGTGGCTGCACCTGTAGGCCGCACCAGCATTGCGCACTCACTGCGCGCACTGCCGCCCCACGCCCGGCTGATCGCAGGACTAGGCCCACACTGCACACCCCGAAGGAACGAGCGCCCCGGACCGCCCGCCGTCATTCAGCGGAGGAGGCCATTCCAGCCGGATTGGGCACCACGGCGGGCACATCGCCCGCGCATCGAGCCGAAAACCATGCCAATGGTTTCAGAGCCGGCGGACGCGGAGGACGGAAGCGCGCCACGCAGCGCAAGAGAGCCCAGGGGACCCGGCCTGACGGTGGGAGGGCCCCATTTCGCAAGAGATCCAAAGAGAACGGCCGGCCATGGCTAGGCCTAGCCATGTGGACGCCTCGCGGCGATGCCTTAATTGGCAGGGGATTCCAAACCGGACCGAACGCCTGGCCCTACGGAGGGGGGGGTATTCTACTGCTTCTCATGCCTAGCCCGACGGCGGGGGGCGTTGGCTTGTGAATCCGCGCACCGAGCCCGATGGCGGGAGGCGCATTCCACGGCATTGGACCACCGGATCGGGGCATCGAAGGATGCCGCTTGCGAGGGGCTTCCGGGCTTGGCGGCGGGGGTTGTGATCCGCGGACCCGCGCGGTGAATCAGCGGTGGGGGACGCAGGCCGGCGGGCGCCAGGCTCATGGAGGGGCGCAGTGAGCGGAGTGAACGAGTGGAGGAGGCACCCCGGGTTGCAGGGGTCGACGCAGGTGTGTTTGACCCCTCGAGTGACGTGACGGGGGGAAGCTGTGAGAATCCGCCCGTGCCGTGAACTGCAAGCGGGGGGGGTCCCAAATAGCGACCTATTTGCAACACCACATAATAACCACCGTTTCACTAGGTGGATCACTTATACATTATGGTGTGCGACTTGTATGCACGTCAAGAAGATGGTTTATATGCAAAACATTCTGAACCTATAGAAAAGAGAAAAACATGTCTTAGGATTCACAGAATTATTGTGGTGATGAGTGGGCATCTTTGGAGTGTCGTATGGCTGGTTGGTGATGGATGATGGTCCTTGTCACATAAAAAGGAAAGTTCTGTGGGTGCAAGAAAATTCGAACTGTTCGGTTGTGGGGGTCGTTGCCACCTTCGGCAAGGCTCTTCACTGTGAGAAGGGTGAATAAATATATAAGCCCTGGGCGTTTTGTCGTCTGGCCGTGTGCCAACCCGTTGAAGCATCGGCGATCATGGATTCGCGCTTCCCGTGTGCACTCCAAAGGGAGCCGTTTGAATTACATCAACGACCTTTCCTTCAAGAGACCTCCGAGAAGGGGGGGGGCGCTGAGTAGCGACCCACCAGCACCTGTACGCACACTGTGCCTCGTCCTGTGACTCTGCATCGTGTTGGATCCGGGAGGAAGGTGGTTCCCCACTACAAGGAGCCTACTTGGAAGTTTTTGCCTGCATCAGCACTCTACAGGAGCAGCTGAGAGGTCCATAGACCCTCTCGGCTGGTGGATAGCGGTTCTCTACATCGACATTGGAGTAGTTGAGGGGTCCGTGCAACCTCTCAACGGGTGGAGAGCAGCTACCAGCGACTCGACTGGAGTAACTGGGGGGACTGTTTGCCCCTCATCAGGTGGAGAGCAGCTTCCAAGAGTACTCGTCTGGAGTAGCTGAGGGGGTTGATTGCCTCTCAGCGGGTGGAGAGCAGTTCCCAGCGACTGGAGCTTACAACCCCTACGTCCGCCCTACAACGTATTGCGGAGTACGACAGCTCCCCAAGAGGCTCAGTAGGGTGCCTGAACACCAGAGCCTGATCTACAGAGGCCAGTAGGGTGCCAGTGCACTAGGCCCAGGGCCCTCCGAGCGGGCCAGTGATAGTTTGGGGGCCGTCCTACTCCATTAGGGCACTTGGCCAGGAGGTCGGGGGGCAAAGGGTTGAGAGTCACGGACTGTACCTGACCAGCCTAGACAACTGTGAAGGGTTATAAGCCCGCCTGGTGGCAACAGTACCTTATCCCAAAAAAAGGCTGACCCCAGGTTGAAGTCGGCGGCCGCCCCACAGTTGTTAGGGGGGTGCAAGTAGAAGTGGGTAGACGGGACACGGACCGGCTTGCACCTTACATAGCCCCATAGGCGGCGGTTAGAGTGGGAGCTCTTGGTGCCTATCGCTCACAACACAGGATAGTAGAAGAGCGGCCTATAGTTGCTGCGCAAACACTTCTATTGTTCCTAGCCTAGACCAGTGCCCCCCGAGCTGCCATCCGAGCGAGGGGTGGTGGAGGGGTCTTGAGCGGGTCAGGACATGAGGCAGTTGTGTGGCCATTCCCCGGGAAGTCCTCCCCAGGCAAGGGGGACAGGAAAGGTTCAGTTTCTGATCAATTGGTGGCATTCCCGGGGGTGTGGCAGGGAAGCCTCTCTTTAGAGGGGTGAGTAAAGTACTCTTTGAGTATTCTTAAATTCCCTGTTGCTATCCTAGGAAGAAATTGGTTATAAAGGGCTGTTCTGGAACTGTTGTGGTGAAGCCACTTGGCACCTTGTTGGTGGGGGAAGTATAGTACCCACTGACTTGGAGACGTCATTTAGTGGATCCTGGGGCTTCTCTGAGCGACATTAGGGACTACGCTTTGGGATATACCCAAGGTTGGACCTCCGTGCAGTCAAACTACCGACTCCATTAGTATCAGCACCAGTATCAGCATCAACATCAGTCCATTGATCACAGTTTTGCTGGGACGTTGGGATTCTTTCATTCTTTCATTGACTTTCTGTGAGTCTGCCTATTTTTACACGTGACACTCCACACTCCACAGGAGGTGGAGGGTGGTGATGCGCCACCAGAGCAACCCACACCTAGTGGGGAGTTGGAGAGTGTGGGTTCTGTACTAGCGCGTCCTGCACACAGCCTCGAGGAGCCCGTATGCTCATATCCGGAGGTATTACCACCATTAGTATCTGTCACTGCTGAGACCTTATCCACAGTCTAGCAGGAGGCCGTACAGCCTCCGGAGTGGATGCCGGTGAGCACGGGGCTATTCTCAGAGCCCCTAGTATTTGTCCCGTTGTCAGTGCCGGGAGGGAGCACGCCCCTACTGGTAGGACCACCAAATACCTCGGTGGGATAGTCAGAAGAGGTGCCGGTAGCAGGGCCCAGTGACAGCAGACAACAGGTGGTACAGAGGCAAACACAACAAGCTCCAACGAGCACAGTCTCGAACCTAGCATCTAGGTTCGAGACCATGATGGAGGCCTAGGAGGCAGTGGGTAGCGTGGCTGCGTCCTCGCAAAGGCATAGCCAGCAGACGCTCTAACTGGTCCAGAAGGAAAGGTCCGAAAGGGAGCTAGCGCACAAATAGTTTGATCAAGAAATTGCGGCGCTCAAGGCGACCCTGAAAGACCAGCTGCAGGTCTCTCAGGAAGCGATCAAAATCGCTCAGCACAACGCAAAAGAGCTGTAGGCGGCGCACGCTAGGACTCAGATACTGGAGTCAGAGTTGTAGGCGTCACGACTCCAGTCTCACAGCCAGGCCGGGATGTCACATATGCCATCCGGACTGACGCCCCCTATCCCAGATTTGATCAATAGACTGAGTGCCAGGCTTCAGCAGGCACAACAACAGCTTGCTGCGACTCCCAGTGCCCTTCCATTACTAGATGAGCCATGGGCATTTTCACAGTCTCTGCCGGCAGTGCCAGACCATTCTTCTAGCCCTTTCTCTGTATATATCAAACCCAGGGAGCCTCCAGTCTTCATGGGTGATAAGGGGCAAGATGTGGTCTCCTGGCTTTGGATTGTGGAGGATTACCTGGAGTTTGTCACCTGTTCCGAACGCCAGGCCATTGCATACATGATACTACTACTGTCCGAACTTGCTCGCATATGGTGGGATGTTGAGTTTACGTCACATGGGAATAAGAGGCCAAAGACGGTTGAGGAGTTTAAAATGCTCCTCCGGGCACAGTTCGAGTCACCGGTGCGTGAAACTTGTGCTCGGACACAACTCCTCAATCTGTCCCAACGCAAGGGGGAAAATGCAGTGACCTACATATCTCGCACTAAGACACTGCTGCACAAGGTGCCAGGATACGATACAAAAATGGTACTTCAATAGTGGATTCTTGGATTGCGGCAGCCATACCAGCTAGAAGCTGCCAAGGTCACCCCCAAAACATTGGCTAAAGCAGAGCACCTGTTTGCACACCTTGAGGAGGCCATTGAATTCTCAAGAGCTAGCAAGGACGAGAGTTCATCTACCAAGAAGGGAAATGGGGACGACCAGTTAGGGAAGTCAAAGAGAGGTGGGAGCAGTGGAGGACATTCCAACAAACGGAATGCGAACCAACCAAGTTCATCACACAAGGCTGGAACTTCATCCGGGATAAATCACCCGCAGTATCAGCACAATCCCCAGGGACATCAACAGGAATCTCATGGCAGGCATGGGCAGGCCAGTCAGTCTCGCCCCCCACAACAGTCTGAGTCCACTCACCACCCGGAACACCAGTCTGGTGGGTCTGGACAGAGAGGATGAGGACGGGGCCGGGGTAAGCCCAGGGTGGCTGTCTTGGCCACCAGTGAGTAGTTGAGGAGGATGGCCGATCAGATGGATCGGGAGGCGGATCAGCATTCCGCCGGGTGTGAGGACGCTTCCCAGTAGCAGAGGCAGGGAAATTGACTGGCTCTGGCTCTGGCCAGTCAGGAGAGCGGCCGGGGCGTTGGGTCCAGTCTAGCCAGAGGGGCTGGACCATTTGTGCGGTGTACCCCAGCAAGTGGCAGCAAAAGCGCCAACAGAGGTCGAGGAAGTGGAGGCGCAGGGTGGAACGATGGCATCGACATCTTTAATACCAGGCTGAGGGGAGACTAGCTTCAGGGAAAGCACAGACTGTTGGGATGCCTAAAAAGGCGGATGAGTTCTTGTCAGACATGGCGGGAGCCCCCAAGTGCTGGATTCAGAGGAGTGGAGCCACTGTAGAACCCAATACTGCGAGCGGTTCAGGCTCGGGGTCTACAACTCAGGATCACTTGCTCTTGATTGTGCGAGTAGTGATACATGACACACGTGTGTTTGCACTGGTGGATTTGGGTGCCACTCGCTCGTTTGTGAGTGAGCAGTTGAAAACTCGCCCACCATTGGATTTCATAGGTGCATACTCATCACAGGAGTTAGCCAATAGCAATACCATAGTGTCGACTGGCATTGCACCTGATGTGTTGGTATGTATTGGACGCACGGCTAGCAGGGTGTCTTTCACTGCGGTGCCTATGATGGAGGGCATCCAGGTCATTCTTGGTCGAGACTGGTTGGACGCAGTCAACCCATTGATCAATTGGAGAACGAATTCCTTGGTACTTAGACACAGTGATGGACTTGAGGTTGTACAAGGAATTAAGGCACCGGATGTTGCATCATGTAACATTGTTGACCGTGGTTTGTCTGGTCTCCAACACACTTTCCACTCTCTCAGAAAGGATGCCTCCGACCCCAATATTGTGAGGGGTGATTCATACGCTCGGTTGTGTTCCCCATCGTTATGGGAACCACCTATATTAGTACGCGCGTGGTCACACATGCCAGATCGTCATATATCGACCGGCCATGACTCACCAAGGGCGGTTGAGTCTCCCCAGGGGGGGGTACCCAAAATTTTGCCAAATGATACCTCGAATACTCCAGAAAAATCCAAAGGCGTGCACATGAAGAAGGTCAAGGTGGCTGGACGGGTAGTCAGCCAGCCTGTACGCCCTAAAATCGATTTCATCTATATGCGCCAAGCGGCCAAAAGGGCAAACAGAAGCGACCTTCCTATGTTCCTGTGTTTTTTGCGGCCTACAGTTCCGCCAAAGGAGAAACAAAAAAGAGCGGCCAAGGCCAGTGTAGCAAAAGGCCAAACTGAGGGAGAAAGGCGCCGGGTGATGAAGGAAACCGGGCCTGTAAAAACCGAGTTACCAATCGTGGAAGTGATTCATAAAAAGGTGCAGGAAGCCGAACCAGCTGTCCGGGATGAACTGAAAGGAATCTTGGAGGAATATAAAAACGTATTCCCAGACAAGCTACCCTATGGCCCACCACCCAAGAGAATAGTAGACCATGGGATTGAGACGGCGTCGGGAGAACCACCACCTCACAAAAGCCCATACAAGCTGAGTGTGGTTGAGTTGGATGAGCTCAAACGCCAGATTAACAATCTCCTTGACCAGGGGTGGATTCGGCCCAGCACGAGCCCGTATGGAGTGCCCGTGCAATTCATTCCAAAGAAGGATGGCAAGTGGTGGCATCGATTATCGGGCCTTGAATAAAATCACTACCAAGAACTGGTGTCCTCTCCCGAAAGTGGATGAACTCATGGCTCGTCTCCACGGAGTGTAGTATTTTATAGAGGTGGCCACCCGGATCTGTTAATAGTGGACAGAGGTTAATTTCCGTTAATTTTCCATTAATTAACGGAAAATAACGAAAAAAGACAAAAATTAACCAAAAATTAACGGATTTTTGGATTTTTTTGGGATTTTGGGTTTTAGTCATACTTATAGTTTATGGAATTCGCCATTAGAGAGTATGTTTGTATTTTATTTCAACCTATGCATACTAGATTTTCAACTAGCCGCAGTTGTTGTGATTTTTTAGGTTTTTTTCGATTTTTTTAGATTTTTTTTGTTTTTCCTGAATTTTGCTCCCTTTTTCTTTAACGAAATTTAATGGACAGCTGATAAAAATTACCGAACCGGACTTAGCGGACCGGATGGCATCTTTGAGTGGCCACCTCTAGTATTTTACCAAAATCGATTTGGCCTCAGGATATCACCAGATAAAGGTGAAGGAGGCTGACATCCACAAAATTGCCTTCGTGTCAAGATACGGTTCATTTGAGTATACGGTCATGCCCTTTGGGCTATGCAATGCACCGGCCACGTTTCAGCGAATCATGAACCATCTACTGAGAGATGGCCTTGACAATTTTGTGCTTGTATTCCTGGACGACATCTTGATATATAGTCATACCAAGGAAGAGCATTTGCAGCACATAAAGGCGGTACTGGATAGACTTCGGTCAAAGAAGTTTTTCGGGCGACTCCCAAAATGTGACTTCTTCAGAACCGAAGTAGAGTACCTTGGCTTCGACGTTGGGAAGGATGGTATCAAGCCATCGCTGTCAAAGGTCAAGGCTATTCTGGATTGGCCGACACCAGAGACCGTCACAGACGTGAGGTCTTTCTTGGGGCTCTCTAGTTTTTACAGAAAGTTCATCCGATGGTTTAGTGAGATCATAGCCCCAATGACGGATCTCACAAAGAAGAATGTACCTTGGGTCTGGGGTGACCAAGAGGAAAAAGCATTCAATGGGCTTAAGAAGGCCATGGTCACCGTCCCGGTTCTCCAACTACCCGACTTTGAGAAGGAGTTCAACGTCACCACAAATGCATCAGACGTGTCGGTTGGTGCAATCTTGCAGCAGGATTTTGGCTCCGGATTGCAGCCAATCTGCTATGAGAGCAGGAAGCTAGATTCTGCTGAAAAAAGATACAGTGCATACGAGCGGGAGCTGTTGGGGATCTTGTGGTCCATGGGGAAGTGGTGGCACTACCTTGCTAGTTGTCACTTCAACGTCCAGACCGATCATGACTCTTTAAAGAACCTGGCCAATTAGCCTTTAGTCAACAGGCGGATTTGGAAGTGGGCTCAGGTTCTTCAGGGGTACGACTGTGACCTGGTCCATATAGCAGGGAAGAAAAACCCCACAGACTTCCTCTCACGCAGAAGTCTAAGGGACGTGAAGGAGATGGTCCACGTCCGAGAGGAAGAAGAGTCATTGGTCAAAAGGTTGCTACTTGGAGAGGACAAGTCTGACGATGGGGTCCAACGTAAATTGGATCAAGTTTTTGCAAAGGGCAGACCGGAGGTGACCCAAGCCGCGGGTCAAGAGGATGAGTTGGGACCTTCACTTTTTGTCCCCAGGTCCCGCATTTCATTAGCAAGAAGCATGAGAGAGGGGATCAAAAATGGCATTCAAGAGGTTACATGTTGGGCGGATATCATTTCCCAACTGGAATCTGCCCAGGACAATGCGTTGACAATTGGAGATCGATCCTTCCAAATTACAAGAGGACTATCGGAAGTGAGAGACAGCAATAAAACCCGGAAGACACAGTGGCGGCTGGTGGTGCCAGATGTCCCAGACATCAAGAAGCAGATCATGAGGGAATTACACGAGGTCCCTTATTCAGGACATCTGGGCTACCACAAAACGGTAAAGTATATTCAGAAGACTTTCTACTGGCCTGATCACACTCTAGATATTCAGGACTTTGTGATGGGGTGCCCAGTTTGCCAGCAGGAGAAGGCCATTCACCGTGTCCCCGCTAGACTTTTGCAGCCATTAAAACTCCCAGAACAGAAGTGGGCCAACGTCAACTTGGATTTCATCATTAGTCTACCAAAATTAGATGCTGGGAATGACGGGATACTCACAGTGGTGGATCGGGCCATGAAGATGGTGCATCTGGCGCTTGTCAAGTTGACTATTACAGCTGCTGACACAACCCGACTCTTCTGGACCACTGTGGGAAAGCTGCACGGAATCCCTCATTCCATTGTGAGTGATAGAGACCCACGCTTTGTGTCCAAGTTCTGGCGGAGCTGTGGAACATTCTGGAAAGTTCATTGAGGATGTCTAGCGCCTACCACCCACAGGCAGATGGTCAAACAAAGGCGATGAACAGGGTGGTGGAGATGGTTTCATGCTACACTCTACACGCCGGGCAGGATGGATCAAGCTGGGAGCGGCTGTTGTCCACCGTCGAGTTTGTGATCAACAACAGTCCAACGCAGGTGAACGGGTACACGCCGTTTACTTAAACTATGGCTTCCATCCATGTACTCTGGCAGACCTCATCCGCGATAGTGACTCTACTCTCATTGAGGGAGTCAGCCAGTTCGTAGAGCGGATGAAGAGGAATTTCTCAATGGCAGTCAAATTTCTGAACCGGGCTCAAGATCGCAGAGAAGGGAACAACGGTTCAGTAGTGGGGATCAGGTGCTGCTCTCAATAGAGCACATCAACTTGAAGAATGCACCGATCTGCAAGTTGAAGAAGAGGTCTGTTGGCCCATTCTTCATTGTCCGTCTGGTGGGACAAGTGGCCTACGAACTTGATCTTCCGATAACGTGGAAAATACACAGTGTGTTCTGCATCAACTTGTTGCACCCTTTTAGGACCAGTTCATGGACGCAACCCACTACATTTGGTCAGGTGGAGAAGATTGAGCTCGAGGATAATGAGCCATATGACGTTGAGAGATTACTGCGTTGGCGGTGGACCGGTCCTAGTACCAAGCGGCAGAAGGAGTACTTGGTCCTTTGAAAGGACTATTCATTGGATGATGCCACTTGGACTCCTGAGGAGAACTTTACCTACCAGGAGGACCTCAAGAAAATGATCAAGAGGGACATACCAGTAGAGGATAATTAAGGCCACTGGTTAGCCTAATGTTTCAAGGGCGAAACTACCCCCCGGGGGAATTATGTAGTGTAAAGCACAGGGGGTAGTGTGTTTCTTTGGTTATGGGTATCTGGGAAGTACAATAAACATTAATGAACAATCTCATCCTTTAGTTGAACTTACTAGGAACCCATAGGTTCTTGAATCACTCCATTTCGGTTAGCGGTAGTGGAGATATAGCTACTAAAAGTTACAGTACTTAAGAACGCCTCCACAACCGTACTGGGGGATGAGATACTATCGATACGGTGACATTGGCTGCATTGTCACGCGATGCGAGGCACACCAAAGGGTGGCCCCGATGCCCGACGGTTGTAACTCTTGCTGACCACTCGTCTCCACGCGGCTGCACCTGTAGGCCACACCAGCATTGCGCACTCACTGCGCGCACTACCGCCCCACGCCCGGCTGATCGCAGGACTGGGCCCACACTGCACACCCCGAAGGAATGAGCGCCCCGGACCGCCCGCCATCATTCGGTGGAGGAGGCCATTCCAGCCGGATTGGGCGCCGCGGCGGGCACATTGCCCGCGCATCGAGCCGAAAACCACGCCATCCAGCCTCTCATTGCCTCTCACAATGTGCCGCAGCCCGTGCAGTCCTAGCACTCACTTCTGTGCGTAGCTCCTCGGTCAGTGTCTCCATTCATGTTTGCACAGTCTGAACTTCTATGTCCACTCCACGGCTGCATGCCCTCTACGCCTCCTAGTCCCATTCATGGATATCCTGGCATGGCTCGAAATACTCAGACAGGGTAGGGAAAACGTTCGCACGGCCCCCCGCAGTCTTATGCTGCCAGATGGAGCACTCGGCCTTCCAATCGGGATGCCCATTGTGCGGCCTTCCAAAGCACTACTCGGTCAACCAGCAGCCTTCCTATGCAAGCTCCACTCCAGCTTGTGGCACCACACCGCCAGAGGTAACGTGGTCTTCGTCATGTTGTTTTGCATCCTCACGCAGCCAGGCGCACAAGCAAAATGGCCCCGCACACCATTCCTTCCACGTCCTTCATGGCCGTGCCCATCGCATCTGACGAGATCTTGCTAACTATTCACGTAGGGCCTGTGGGCATACCACAATACTCTAGGCGCTCTGTCAGTATGACAAGGTGCGCCAGGCTCTCTTTCTAGCATCCTTACTACCCCGTACTACCCAGTTTGGTCCGACGCAGTTAATGCAGCCTCACTATTATAATGTTTTGTGGGGTTGGTGGCAATTCCCTTTGCCTAAAGTGCATTAGCACCGGGGCATCATCCCCTTTTATAGCATTGGAAAAATGCCATTCTTTTGTCGCTGAAATAGTGGCATACTTAGGCCATCCCATTCAGTGAGGTTATTGGCAGTGGTAGTATAATGAACGAGCACCAATACAGGCAAAGATGGCTATAATTTATGGTCCATTTTGTGGTAGCTCGAACAGCATTGTAATTAGTAAGCGGGGCTCCATCCCCGAGTGTGCACAGAGAAACGCCAAAGTGAGCCCAAAACCCGCCTTCGTTACACAAGCAAAGCCGTGTGTCCATATATGGTCCAAGTGTGGGCTCTGCTACCCAACAAGGTACCGTTATTAGGAAACTTCCAATGGGCACTGCCCATTGGGCAGGACCTCACAAGTCTCACACACGTGTTCCTGCTGAGTGCCATGGCACCACGGTCCCTATGGCAACGTTTCCATGCACCTATGTATGCACTTAGCTCTGTCACATCAGCTATCACTGTTTCCCTCAGTATTCCATGCCCTGGTAACGGCGTCCCGTACTTAGCAGATTAAATATACCACATTCCATTACCCTAGCACCGTTGCCCTCCAAGCACCGTACCAAACATGTATGCCCATGTATCAAAACGGTTACCCATGCCACTCGGTTTTCAGTAACCTTAACATATAAACCTTTCAGCACTTACAATAAGGTTCTGCAGTTACCCACATCGTTACCCGTCGCCACCTAACCCGTTACCCTGCCATGCCACGCCCTGCACCGCCACACTATGTCAAGGTAGCTGCTGGCGCCACTGTTGTGACTAGTGGACATTTGGTCAATTAGAGGGAATTATAGTCACATCATGTTGCTGTTGGGAAGCCACGTTAGAGGGTTGTTTTTGGGATTGTTTAGTGTCGCCTGTACTGATTTACTTTGTACTTTTGGGCCCACCAGTTAATGGTTGAACATTATACTTATTTGGACAATCTATTGAACGTTCTTTTTATACTGGTTGTACCGTTGCCTGTTCGTTCCTACGTGTAACAATTGCTGTGGGAACCCGCCTCGTGCCTCCGCACCAACAACCCGGGACGTGCCCAACCGGGCACAACAGCCACCCTGGATAACTATTGTTGCCCCTGATAACGGCCTTCTCCTCTATGGTAGCCGTTGTGGCCACCAAGGTATCCTCCGCCGCCATTGGGTTAATCGTCGCCTCCACCAAGGTAATCGTCGCCGCTGCCAAGGTAAGCATCAGGTCGTCAGGGTACTTGTGGTCCCCCCGGTGGTAATGGGCAGGCTTCGGGCGTCGTAGCACCTCTCTCCCCATGTAGATCATTAAAAGAGTGCAGCTGGTCATCAAAGGAGGCCACGGCCCCTCATCATGGATCGTCATCAGGAACAGACCTCACGGCGCAACGTCAAGGCCACGGCACGTCATATGTTCATCTTCAAGGGTACGGCGCATCATCAAAAATGGCACATCTTGTCATGTAATCATCCAGCACGTCTCCACAAGTGGCAGGTCATCGTTGGCAACCATCCAGGCCGGGCACGTCTCCACAACGTCATCACGTCAGTCCTAATCACACCTGGGCATTGTATGTCTTCCCATGCCAACATTCATCTATTGTAGGTACAACTATCGTACAGATAAAGAATCAGAAACTACAATCAGACCCTGCAAATGTATTAATGGAAAAGAACCAATCTCCATAGGGGTATTTCACAAAACGCCACACAAACAGATGAATCTTGCCCTTATACGGATGGATGTTGTTCCAAGGCCCCTAGGGCTTGGGGAACTTGAGACAAGCATCATGCGTTTAAGGGCAAGATCCATCCATTTCTTGGCCGGATTATTTCTACGACTTTTCTTGTGCGTACCCCAGTCGCCCGGCGGGCATCGATGAGGGCCGGGTGATCGGTACAGAAAAGGTGGCGATGTCCTGCTCCCGCCTTTCAAATTGACAGCAGCTGGGTCCCGCACTTCGGGGCTTTTAGAAGCAACGAGCCCATATCGTGTGATGTGGGTGGCCGTTCAGCAACCGGGATGTGTTTGTCCGCGTGGGCAAGCTAGAAAGGTCTGCTGATATGGGAATGACGCAATCAGTGAGCCTCTGTTTACATCAGAAGCTCAGAATCTCCGTCAACTTCCATTCGATGCGGTATATGGGTGGACGCAAGTGATGCACCAGGTGTTCTACGGGGTATTGGCGGGTACTGGCGGAATCGTTTCTGGGTCCTCGGCTGTCTTGGACCCGTGGTTCAAAGTGCGTTTGAATGCAGGCCAACAGAGCCATGCATTGTAGGCACACTTTCAAGGTGAGCCCAAGCTTGGTTTTCAACGCGTCTCAAATGGTAGAAAGGCAATGCAGTTGAGGCACTGCCCAGAGCCACGGAGACAAACCCTACTGTTACATGGCGAACACGAATTTATTCGCATCCATGCCCTTCAATCTTTGCATTAACATCCCTTGTCTGCTGATCTAATACTGACCCAATCTGTGCCAAAAATAATGAGCAACATTCCACCACGTTGGCCCAAGCAACTTCGTCTGTGAAAAGCTCCCACATGCAGCAACCTTGTGATCCACAGACAAGTTGGCACACAGCGCCATTCACCTTCTCTCCCTTGAATCATGACACCAAGGCAAGCCCTGGAGCAAGGGCATTGCAATGCTCCCTTTCCTTCCAAGCAAACCCATGTTCCTTCCAGCAATCTCATTGCTGTCAAAATGTGCAGGCAACCTTGGGTAGCTCTGCCCCATCGTCGATCCATCATTAACGCACACAAGGTGCAGCAAGCACCCCCGTGCAGCGATGGAGCAGCCAAGCATAAGCCAAGCGCCACTCCATTCCGCAGTGTCACTTGTGGCTTGGACATGCAGGGCAGACGCTGCTCCCCAGAAGCAGCAAGCAGATCGCTGAGACTGTCTGATGAGCGACGGAATTCCACGTGCCCCCCCCCCCCTCCCCCGCCCCCCCTACCACCACCAACCTGCAACAAAACAACAATCGAAGCAGCCGTCAAATGACAACTAGTCACATATGCAATGTGCACAACATGTGGCCCGTTGCTATCTCCTCTGCCCCTTTGACTTCCCAGAGTTTGTGTCCTCTGACGAGCGCCTGCCCCTTCCTCCACCCCTTCCTCCACCCCTTCTTCCCCTGGAACCTCGGCCCTCCTGTGGAGCACATCCCTCCCCTCCCCTCCAGTGCCGCTGTGGCCCTCCAAAGCCTCTTGGATCCTCTGGCATGCTCAAACCGGCATTCCCAGGGTATGGGCCCTGGGCATTCGCGGCTGGAATGGAGGCACCCGGCCTGTGCCTACCTGCAGACTTCACGCTGTGCATCGGATGGAGTCTCTCTGACTGGCCAGCATGACCATTGAACCCACAGACTCTGCCAGCAGTTCCCTTGTGAGGTGCCATGGTTGGTGGCTCAGAAACTGCCATGGGGAATCGTGCCCTGGGCATTTGACCAGCATGGCTGCTCCTGGCCTGCGCCATTGCTTGCTCATTGGCAGCGCTGGGGCCCAGCATCGAATGTGGGTTGGGCTGCCGCATGGGTGCCGCTCTTGGCAGCATCCTCAGGACCTGGTGTGCATCGGCTGGCACAAAGCCAGGGGGCAAGCCCCGCGGGCCTTGGTCGAGCGACCGCCGCTTCGCAACGTCCACATTCACAACCTTCATGATTCCGTTCGTGTCGTCCCCCACATGAAGGCTGCCTAAATGCGCCGCCAGCATCGCTGTCTGCTCGACTACCCACTCTGGCTTCATGATAAAACCCCCGCTGTCAATGGTGATCTGCTCAAAGCCCTGCTGTTTCATTTCCTGCAGACGCGCAAACAGGTGATTGTACACTCCCACCATTATCTCCCTGTTCAAACTTTCCAGATTCAACCGGTATCCCTGCGAGTCCATCCGCTGCACCAGCTGAGCCTGCCCCTCGTCGGGCACAGTCCCCATCCAGATGCGTCCGTCCCTCACACTGGCGCACAGGCCATTGTCCTCAGCTCGTTCACAAATCAATCTCTGCACCTCAGGCGTGTACCCCGCTGCCCAGAACGCCTTCCCATTGGACTTGCTGTTCATCTTCCTCACCCAGTTGAAGCAGCTGAACAGGTGGTCTTCATGCCGCAAGAAACCGTGGTGGTACACGTTGGGAATTGCACTGGCCTGCATGTCTGCCGACCTCCGCCTGGTACCCATCTGCAGCCTGCTGCTCTGGTCCACCATGTTGTGCACCTCATGCGGATGGCCTCTCTGCCTCTGCAGCTCCCACTCGTCGTCGTCACTGTTGGAGTCGTCGCCGGCAGCCCGCCTCCACACCCGCATCTTCATCTGCCGCTTTGTGGTGGAAGGCTTCTCGACCGCCAGGCTGAGCGCCCTTGCGATGTCTCGAACCTGCTGTCGCACCCAGCCCACCGGCACGACATACGCCGTTGGATCTATGACAGCCTCAGGGTCTTTGGACTGTCTGAAAGCAGAGAGCTCATCAAACAGGTCATACAACACACCCCTGAGGATGTCGGCATTCAGCCTGGTGTCCTCGCTGCTGCCCCTCCAACGAGGGCTGGAGTCTGACTTGTCAGCTACCCCGCCGGGCTGGGCTGCCATGTCCCCTGTGCTCCCTGCGAACTTTGCCACTGGTGCAGGGCGATCTGCGTGCACCTCACCATTGCCTATTGGTTTTGCATCATCTGAAGCTGCGCAACAGAGAGACAACTTCGCCAAAACAGCGCTGCCCTGGGGCTCAAGCTCATCCTGCACATGGTCTAGAGCTGTCCAGGCCGACGGCCTTCCCAAACTATGTTCCTTGTGCTCAGTTATGGCTCCATTGCAGTGCTCAGGAACTGCTTTTCGATGCCCCGTCTTAATTTTGACCACAATTCTGTTGTCTGTTTTCGCCACCAGCTGCAGAGATGCATACTCTTCAGCTTGACCAGTACACTGCTCATCAGAGGCGATGGGCCCCGCGTGTTCTTCTTTATGCCCCACAGACTCGCCACAAGAATGATGAACCTCATCGCTCTCTTCTTCATCCACATCATGCTCTTTGCGAGCTCCAAATTCTGCAGGCCATGAATTGTTATCTTCATCTTGCCCCAATATTTGAGGTTCTTCTTGTTGCCCAAATGCTTGCAACCCATTCGGCGATCGCTCAACTCCTGCCAATTCAGCAGTTAGACATGCCTGAACAGCATGACGATCCATACTGGGCGGAACTTCGATTCTCAGATTTCCATCCTCGAGCCAAAGGAGCTGGAGATCCAAGCCCTCAATCACACTAGCAATCCATGCCTTCACCTCTGGCTCGAACTTGCTGGTGTGGAAAATGTGTAACCTCAAGCTGCACTTCAGAAATTCTCTGAGGCGCTGTTTCACGACACAGTACATTGGATCGATGGGCGTCTTCGGCCTGCGAACTTTCAGGGTGCTGTTCACAGCGTGCTCCACCATGTCCTCCTTCAGGTTGCCATCCTTGCTGATGATCAGCTTTCTCTTGGGCCCCTTCCCCATGTACAGGCCCAGCTCCTGAACCACAGATGTCAGGAGCTTCCGCACAGGAACAGAGCACCAACTATTGCTGAAAGCAACAAACTTCCTGTCCGATGATTTGAACTTGTTCAAATGCACAAAAAGTGCCTTCCTATGTCCCGAAAGGAGACGCACGTCCCCATTATCACTGCCCTGCGAACTCCCTGGTGCAGAAGCTGACAGTCTCTTGCCAAACACAACAAGTGACAGTCTTGACCATTGCCTGCTCTTCTCCTCAGCTGGTGCATTCCTGAAGTTCTGAGCTTCCTCGGCTATTTGCTGCAGCAGTTTGCACACAAACCACCAGTCCTGCGTCGCCAGCGTCCTCGCGCAATTGTCCTGTGCTTCAAATGGGTCTTCCACGAAGAAGTGATACTTCTTAATGGCACGGCCGTCCCACCTAACAGATGTAAATCCGCCCTCCCACGGTGAGGCCGTCGGTCGCAAGCCGCTGCCCAGCCTCCCCTCTGCTGTGTAGTGCATCAGCTGGGAGTGCGCCGCCAACAGGGAAAAGCTGGCCAGAAACTCCAGCAGCAGCTCGAACAGCGTCTGTTGGTTCCTCTCCCTGTCGTTTCTGGCCCCCCACGCCCTGGCCATCTCCTTGAAGCGCTCAATCTCCGAGAGCAGCGATGGGCCCCCGGTGCTCGCGCCGTGCTGGCTGATTGTCGCTCGCAGGTCAGGAAACAGGTCCCTGAAAGGCGGCAGCAGGGGCGGTGTGCGCGTCTGCACAAAGCTGATGACCAGCAGGGTGAGGCAGTATGAGTTGAACGTCCCCATGGAGGGGTCGTTCACCTCGTTGGCCTTGGCCCACTTCTTCACCATCACGACCAGGTCCCTCACCCGCCTGTCCACCCCGAGCACCTCCCCCAGGATCAGGCTCTTGAACACGCCGATGCTGTTCCCGATCGACAGGTCGCAATGGATGCCCGTCTCCGCCTCCACGAACTTGCTGACGGGCACCTTGGCCGTCCTAATCAGCTGCGTGCTCTTGCCGGGCCGGAAGTGCCGCCCCGCCTGCAGCGTTTGGTGCACCTCTCCCAGCAGGTCACCCCTGAACCGCCTGTCCGCGTCCGTCAAATGCCCGGACCGGCTCACCCTGGCGTCCTGCAGGGACCCCTCCACTGATATGTCCAAGTCCCCCCCCCTGCTGCTGATCCCCATCACCGACGATCCAAACGCCTGCAATGACAGGCCCCGCACCCCGCACAGGCACCTGCCGTGCCCCGCCGCCTGGGCATCCAGAATCCATTTCTCCAGCCGGTTTAGCAGCCGCGTCCTCTGCCTCAGCTGGTGGTCCTCAGCCAGCTCCAGAAGCTCCTCGAGGCTGGCGGAGTACGCCGCCAGGCCGTCTCCGGACAGGCATCCCCGAATGCCCGCCGACACCTCCTGGAGCAAATCTTCCACCAAGGGGTCCTTGGCCATCTCCGCCACTCAGGCCGCGCTCAGGCGGCTCGTGGGGGAGTGGGGGCTGGCCCCGGACCGGCTGTCTGCGCCGAAGCGAACACCCGGGGCTGCGCTGCTTCCATGCCAGCCTCAAACCCACCTTCCGACCTGGCCCGCCCAGCACACGACAATTCCCTGGCAGATCGCTCAACGGCTCCTTGATGTGGTGCTTGCATTTTTCTTGTGGAGGCGTCCCGATTACGGTACGTTTTTAAGCCTTTCTCCGCATGGGAAAACTTTACCGTCACGCTTTTTGCTCCCCGTTTTCGTTTCGGAGCGTTGCTTTTGTCTTTTAATTGTTTTCTCCGCAAAAAAGGCCAAGCGTTACGTCACTATGAGGAAGGATTTGAAAACCGCGTCCCGTTAAATGTGGCCTGCGCAGCCTATGTCGGCCTTTGGGCGGCTCAATTGCGCAATGAGCCTTTGGGCTGCGGCGACCCCGTGGGTACGGGAGGCATTCACGACAGCCACGCACGGGGAAGACAAGTCTGTCACTCACGATCCGAACCCATCATTACAAATGAAGCGAGTGGTATTTATAATGCAATGGTGCGACAGTTCATGAGTTGTTGTCTCCAGAATAACCACTCTGGCCACTTTCACGAGCTGGCCGGGTTCGTGTCCATTTCTCATGCCAAGTTTCTATTCCCGCCGCCCAGACCAACTATGATCCATTGCCAACTAGCCCAGCAACTACCCGCGTACACTACCCACTCCCACTCTCCCTCACTCCCATAGAGGTGGCCACTCAAAGATGCCATCCAGTCCGTTAAGTCCGGTTCGTTAATTTTTATCAGCTGTCCGTTAAATTTCGTTAAAGAAAAAGGGAGAAAAATTCAGAAAAAAGGAAAAAAATCCAAAAAAATTGAAAAAAAACCCAAAAAATCACAACAACTGCGGCTAGTTGAAAATCTAGTATGCATAGGTTGAAATAAAATACAAACATACTCTCTAATAGCAAATTCCATAAACTATAAGTATGACTAAAACCCAAAAATCCCCAAAAAATTCCAAAATCCGTTAATTTTTGGTTAATTTTTATCTTTTTTCGTTATTTTCTGTTAATTAATGGAAAATTAACGGAAATTAACCTCTGTCCGCTATTAACGGATCCGGGTGGCCACCTCTACACTCCCACACTTCCTCAGCTCCTATTCCCGCCGCCATCCCCAACTATGATCCAATCCCAAAGCCGTCCCCGTTCATTCACTACAACCAATTCCCCTTAACTGGCTCCCCTATCATACGTACAGCCCCACTCCCCACACCTACCGTATTTCTACACCAATCGATATAGTCCTGCAGTGGCTTGTGGCCTGTGTTCGGGTTGCAGGCAATTGAGATGAGTCATTGTTTCCCAGCCGCGTTGCCCAAGGCGGTGCGGCATCCAAACCCACTCAGTGATAGCGCACTCACAACCATGTGCTCCGCCGGTCACTTTGAGGATTGGACACTGATGGGATCGGCACTCCACGAGCAGGAGATGGCATCGCCGACACACATAAAACGCTCAACAAGGGGCAGCGATCATGGCCCAAGTCAGCCCACCTGGAGCAAAGCGTGGAGCCCCAACGCGGCTGACCTCCAGTGCCGTAAAAGGGCTCACCGTTGAAGGTGCACGAGAGATCGGCAGGGAAGATTTTGGGACAAACGCCAGCTTCGATCAGACAAAAACACGAAACTTGAAGGAAGCAAGGCCCCGCGCAGGAAGATCCGCACGCGAGCCGCGCGGCGAGCTTATGGATAGTACATATGGTGGTACACGCCTAACTGGATGCTTTTGCAAGCTGAGTGGCTTAGAGGTGATTGCTCAATCCATGGCCATGGCGGGGCGGCGGAATGTCATTGTTGGCGCATAAAGGCGAGTAGTGGACAGGGAAACAACCATCTTTCCGGAGAGCCTAGCTGTTTGCTTCTCCACCAATTCAGCTTGCGGCCTCCCATTCTGCATGCAAGCTCAATCACTTTATAGAGACTGGGTTGTGCGGGGGTGGTTGTTGCGCGTTTCTATCGATCGGCAAAGGTCTCTGTCACAAGATCTTTCAAAGGAATTCCGGAAGGCTTGCGGATATGGGCGCCTTGGCCGGCAAGGGTCGATTGCTCGCCCTCTTCATGAAGCCGGGTCCCCTGTTGTGGTCGTGGACGCCGTGTCCTCGTTCTTAAAGGCTACAGCTGACTGCCATAGCCGCCCAGTGTTGCATCGTGCTAGTACGTCCAAGACACGATCTTGCGTTGGATGGGTCGGGCGAAGTCCGATAGTCAAGGTGCTTGTGTTTGCGCGTTGCTATGAAGGCGACTGCGCTGTGCGGGGCTGGTTGGCGGGGCGCCAGGGCTCACCGACATTGGCGCGCGTGGCTTGGGGCGCTAGCACAGGCAGGCAAGGGGGCAGACTGTATCGCTTGATGTTGAGATACGGCAGGCCGGGCTCCCCAGGCCACATTTAACGGGTCGCTCAAAAACTGACAGGTACAGTTGGGGTCCCTATATAGCGCCCCCCCAATAGCGCCCCTAGCCCCCAATAGCGTGCCCTTTTTCAGCTTATCACCTTTTATGTAGTATTTGATGTAGTTTTGTTGCGCAGTGGGACCTCAAACTAGTAAAGGGGTCTGCTTTCTTTTTCTAAGTAGAGTGACCTCCTTTACGGCTCGTCACCATTCCCGTAGTGCTTTGTTTCACTGTGGCAGGCCCAAGCGCCCGCGACTTTGGCGCCGCGACAGTCGCTGGCCCCAAAAGCCGGTATGGACCCAGTAAGTTGGGTGTAGCGTACCCCCCACACTGGCGGTCAAGGTACCCCGTACACTGGCAGCTAGGGTACCCCCTACCGGCGGCCAGAGTACATTCTATACCGGCAGCCAGGGTACCCTTTACACCGGTTGCTTAGGGGATCCCCTTGACACAATAGGGCCCCTGGCCCCCAATAGCGCCCCCCACGGCCATGTCACGGGGGGGGGGCGCTATATAGGGACTCCTACTGTACTGTCTTGGGACATCGAAATTCTTGACCATCACCTTCGCCAAGTGCGTCCAGCGCGGGCAAGCCCAGACCGCCCAGACTGCGGCTGCGCCTGTTACAGGGTCCCGTGCCCCCGCCTCGACCACCGCGGGTCGCCGCCTTCCGGTGCATGCAGAGCGCAAAGCTGCGGTGCCTCTGGGGCGCCGTCAGTGGCCTGAGGCTGGGGTCGCCCCCGCCGACGACCACGCCCCTTGCCCGCTTCTGCTCATCGTCTATCGAAGTTCCTGCTTGTGAGTCGATCTGTCGGAATGGAGCTGCGCGGCGCGTGCCGCGACGATGCCTTTCGTCAGGGCGCTTCATTTATCCATCTGTTGCGTCGGGCACACGCGAATGGCGGGGATGACCATCTGTACCGTGGAGAAAAACCGTCGCAGAAATTCGTGCTCGGTGGCCTGCTTGTTGTGGGCCGTTTGTCCTTTATACGAAAGATATTGATCAGCAAAAGGGCTTTTGGTGCATTTAATGCATCCCTGATCTGGTTTGCATGGTCAATCAATGCCTGTCATTCACGAAGTGGATCTCATGTGTTGGCAGATTGTGGCAAGGCAAGCGGCAAGACGATGAGAATTTTTGTCATCGTTATGTTTCAGGGCTCAACGAGCGCAAAGATCAAGGATTTGGAGGTTTGCTGTCGGTTTTGCAAGAGCGGTTGAGCACCTATGGAGCACAGAGTAGGCGACATGGATTTGCATTCCACCGGGAGCAACACACATGCAAGTAAACTCAGCGCATCATTGACTCATCGACAATGTATCCATGATGCATGGGCAAGTCCTGGCCCTGAGCTTCTTCCAGAAAGGGTGGTCATGGCAATGGGTCAGATAATGTGAACACCACATTGTAGTAAGCAGCCCATTGCAGAACACACTGCTCTGATGATGCTTAGATATGCTTCAGCATCCAAA
Organism: Ostreobium quekettii; assembly: GCA_905146915.1. NCBI lineage: Eukaryota > Viridiplantae > Chlorophyta > Ulvophyceae > Bryopsidales > Ostreobiaceae > Ostreobium > Ostreobium quekettii. The sequence continues at coordinate 25,916 of CAJHUC010000637.1, read as the reverse complement.
CATGCTCGAAAGAGTCGCTGGGCAGGTGGCCAAATTTGTTCAAGGCCACAGAGAATGAAAAAATGGTTGTGTCCTTGCAGGCAAAACGGACAATGGGCAGTTTTGTCCTGGCATGTGTCTCTGCTGAACTTAACGATGTTAAATGCTAGGAGTGTACAAGCAGCTCACCTTATTTATTAAAGTAACATCACAACCCACAGAAGGCCACAAAGAGTTCAGTAGCTGTGCCCAATACCATGAATTGCATACTTGTCATGCACTTTCACCAAGCTGGTGATAGCTGTGTGCACAGGTACAGGCTTCAATTCCCGTATCAACTTGACAGTGGCCCAGTGAGCATAGCGGCCATGAATTTTTACATTATGTACAAATGTATTGAATGTGGATCAGAGGGGGCCTCTTGTGGGGCCCATTGGCCTACCACAAGAGGTTAAGAAGATACATTCCCCCATTGGTGCAATGCTTGCCACAAACAGGATTGCAGGTCCACAGCATCTGACAATCTACAGTCTAGGTGCAACAGTGAAGACAGCTTAGCCACTATTCCCTGCTGTGACAGGTTTGCACCCAGGTGCTAATCAGCAGCTCACTGTCAACAGTCAACCACTGCAGGCCAGAGTTGTTGCTGTGTCCTTTGCTCCCCAAGGCCTAATGCTGTTGAGATGTAGAAAAGGCCAGGGCAAAGTCCTAGATACGAGATAGACTGCTCATTCCTGGGTATGACATTCATCAGGGCTACAGCTTTTCTTTTCTTCCATTTGCTTGGACTCAGTGGCCATCTTTCAGACTGTTCAATGGGATGCAGAAAACACCTTGATTTGGGTACACTCTTTGTTTGAATAGTCTGCACACAACAGTGCCTGACATGTGCAGGGGCAGCACTATGCCATGTATTCACAAATGTGTCAATCAAGGATTCTGTGATGGTTGCGGCAACAGGTCAGACCTTAGTGAACAATTGCACACATACACAGAGTGCATAAACATCTGAGCCTAACACTACGTGCAGGATGTATGGACATGTCTGGCTGTGAAATGGCAAGAGCAATCAGAGCGGAATGCGATAAATCTAAACATCTACTGGGGATGTCTGGACAGTCAACTGACAGCGCTGCCATCTGCTTCCAGAGCCGGTGTGCTGGGACCTCCTGTTCAGTGAAGCCAAAAGCGAGGATGATGCACAGCAGGCACTGAAGGCATTGGAAATCGACAGGGGATGTCGGCGATCTTCTGAACAGCACCAGCCATATCCTGTGCACGTTGGTGCGGCAATAATGAAGGTTAGAAAAGCCTCTGTGACACACAACCAGGCCAAAGTGCAGGCCTGTACTTGTTCTTTGACTTTCCTTTGTCAAGAATTGACAAAGAGCTTTCCCTTACACAGTCGATCACAGGCGCATATTGCAGCTTGGAATGTTTTTCCCTCATGAATTCTCTGTGGTCCCATCTTGATAGCAAAACCGAGAGGCAGTGCATCACACACAGAGGAAGTTGGACATAGCGACCCACAAGGAATTGTGGAGTTGTTACAGACAAAGTCCAACAACAGTAAGACTGGAACAACGTCCACACGCTGAGCGACAGTCACATCACCCATCATTGCCTGCCTTGTTGACTGGAAGTTGCTGCTTATTGTCGTAAGCTTGACTGCTTCCCTTTGCGCCATAGACAGGCAGCATTTCTCTTTGGTTTGTTTGTTGGTGTGTATGCCTGCAATGAGTTGTTTCGCGTACAAGGTGGATGCATGTCATGTTGTCCCACTACAGCAATTTGCCACACAGAGTTGGGTCTGCAAGCCAACGATTCCTGCTGAGGAAGGGCGGATGTGATGCAATAGGCATCTGGCTCCTTGCCATGATTTTCGGGTTTCTGGATATCCTTTGCAAGATGGTACAAAAGTACACAGGAGGGGCATTCCTGTGGCAAAGGGGATACCTTTGTTGGCTTTGTGGACACATTCTGAACCCTGTGATGTGTGTTTGTTGTTGAAGGCCCTGGTGCATGTGGACGCAATTGATCTTGGGATGACGACTGTGGGTCGTTTGTACGAGCTTGGGATCCCGCCGAGCAGTGAAGTATTTGCTCCCCTAATGCAGCGCTGCTTTGGGGAGTCCCCAGATTTGGCAAGAGCAGGTGAACTAATCCGATGGATGGAGGGCTATGACGTTGCACCATCAGGGGCGCTTCTGGAATCCATTGAAAGCCGTGCTGATGATCTAATGGTGCAACAAAAGATCAGTATATGGAAAGCCAAACAGGGAGGTTTTTAGACTGTGATTGTGGATTTGTCGAAATGATAGCCGTGTTTTTAAATATGCTGAGGACAATTGAGGCAGCGAGGATTCTTCTGTCAAGGCTGTTTGTCTGAGCAGACTTTGTCCAGACAATTGAGGCAGCGAGGATTCTTCTGTCAAGGCTGTTTGTCTGAGCAGACTTTGTCCAGAGAGCCCTACCAAAACCAGGCCAGCAGAAAGATGTAGTGCTTCTGCATGACAAACAACTGTGCTACCTTGAAGTTTTGGCTTGGTGGTGTGAATATTACGGGTTTGCTCCCATGTGTACCAAAAGCCTGCACACATTGGCCCTGATGGTGGCGAGCTTGTCCTTTTTACATGTCAATGATTTTGACATTTCTGGAGAGGAATTGCGGTTGAATGAATGGAATTAACTGTTCAGCGGAGCCCAGTACATACCACTTCCTTGACCATGCTGCCTAGAATTCCCATTGGGGATTCCCAGTCCTTATAATGCATTGGTACACCTCGCTGTTTGCGCGTGTATTGGACTTGGTGGTCGTTAATTAAAAAAAGTGTAAAAGAAAATGAGAAAATGCCCTCAGATGAGACTCGTTCAGGTGGCCCTCTGAAATCGACCAGTTGGAGTGGGATGGCAAGAAGTGCAGTCTTCTCGAAGCACCCAGTGGCACCACCGTCGGTGAGGTCAGCCCCATTGAGGCTATGCTGAGGGAAGCTGGTGCGGATAGCTTCACATTGACTGATGACTCCAGCGTGGCAAACGAGTGGTTGGGAGTCGCTCTCCCAGTTGGCGACCTGTCGTGATGAGGAAACGGGTTCCTCTTGACTGCGCTCTGCTCAATTTGGAAGTAAACGAAGCCGTGTTGCCTCATTGAATGTCCAAATACTGTTGCAATCTTGTGGTGGCTGCAACGGGCACGACACTAAATTGATCCTCCCTCCCCAACCTTTGCTTCACACCCCCCACATTCACACGTGCCCATACAGGCCCTCTGAGTGCATGTTTCCATTCTAGTCGCTTTGTGTGGACATGTCCCCCCTTGGGAGACTTTGCTTTTTCACGGTCGTGCACAGAGCCTAGCTCACACTTGGTTTGGAGGGGTGGGCCTTTGCGCGACCAGTTTCTCATTCTTTCCAACAAGCTCCCATCCCCCACCGCTCTAAAAGTCAATCCAAAACCAGCAATCAACAAATCAGCCATCACCCATAAACCGGAGGGAGATCAGGAACTCCCCACAGCAGGGCCCTTCCCAACACAGGTGTGCACGGAAAAATCTGTGGCAGCGCCCCCTCCCAAAAGAAAGAGCAAAAAAGCATCCAAGCAAAGCAACGAAGAAACCGAAGCCACGGAGAAATCAGTGACTGGAGGCAAAGCTGTGGAACGTTGTTTTGGCTTTAACTGATCGAGCATTATCACCAGCCTGACGCATCGAGGTGACGAGGCGTTGGGAACTGCATCAAGGACACCAATGAACGGACCAGATACACGTTGGCTGCATAAGAGACAGAACCCCTGTCGTCCCTTTGCTCCGCTGTAAGCCGTTGCGGTGTGCTCGAGCCTGCGGTCCCCAGTCGGGCCGTCCCTTCCCGACCCTGCCTGCCTCTGCCTTCGTCAACGTCAATTCGAATTTTGCCTTTAATCCGCCCATTTTCAGATGTCCACGCTGCCATTTCTTCCCCAAGCTTTACTTCGGTCCTGCAGGAAAACCGTCGGGCGGCTGCACCAGGCGCGCGTCCGGCAGCTGTGGCAGGGCCCGGCGGCGGCACCCCCCTTCCCGCCCGCAACACTCCACGGTGAGCGGGCCGCAACCCCCGGACGGCCTCCCGCGCGCCCGACAGCACCGTTGGGTGATTGGGGGGTGGCGCAATTGGCGGGGTGGCATCATTTGGCGGTGGGTCTAATTTTGGATGGGCGTTTCGGGTGCAGCCATGGATCGGGAAAGGCTGGAGAAGATGGCCAGCGCCGTGCGCATGGGCGGAAAGGGGACGATGAGGAGGTGCGGGGCGCGCCCGGCGGCGGCGGCCGTGCGCCGATTTGCAGGCCCGATTGAATCGTCGCGCTGAGGGGCCGTTGTCCCGTTGTGCCCCCCTTTTAGAAAATACAAGAAGCCGCACAAGACGACGTCCACGGACGACAAGAGGCTGCAGAACACGCTGAAGCGCCTGGGGGTGAACACCATACCCGGCATCGAGGAGGTGAACCTCTTCTTCGAGAACAACGTCGTCCATTTCACCAACCCCAAGGGTGCGTGACGGGGCTCGGGGCGCCGCGGGAACCCCGCGCTGATCGCATTGCGGCCTGCGCGCCGCCCTGGACATCCAAGGGCTGCATTTACCTGATAATGGGAGGTCTAGTGCGGGAGAAACCCCTGACATTGCTTGATTCCTGCCACTAAACCCAACCATGGCTGCCCAAGGGAAGACTGGCAGTATCCTGTTATTCAGTCCAATCTCTGTGGCTGCTGCTAGCTGACGTACGCCACTTTCGTGCTTCTTTGGGGCTCACGTGCCGGCCTCGTGCCGTTGTCTGTTCCGCAGTTCAAGCCTCCATTGCGGCCAACACGTATGTCGTCAGCGGCCCGTCTCAGAACAAGAGTGAGTTGCACGGTGTCGCGAAGCTTTTCTGCGCCAGTTCTGGGGCATGAGCTGGGTGGCTTTTGGTTTGGAAGCTTGAGCAGGATTCGGAGTGACGTTTTTGCCGCATTTTGTGCAGAGCTGGCGGATTTGTTGCCTGGGATCATCAACCAGATGGGGCCTGACAGCTTGGCCAACCTGAAACGGATGGCTGCACAGATGCAGGTGCGTCTCACAGGAGCGCCTCTTTTGGCTAGAGCAGAAGTTTTGGCTGAGCACGTCTTGTGGCCGGGCAATCGATGCTCCATGTGGAAGGGGGCATGCCTGCCAAGGCTCAAGCTGTGCATTGGGAGCCAGACAATGGGTCACAGGACTATTTGGCGCCTGGCCCTCTCTTGGAGGGTCATTAATTGCCGTCTTGGGATACTTGTTGGTTTACTGAGATACCACCTTGTGTACCTGTTAACAGATGCAGGCAGCACACAATGTGGAGGAGGATGATGATGGTGGGTGCTTGTTTGCTGCTCATTGTATACAAACAGCCGTGGTCAGTTCCCATTTTTCTTGTTGTGCCTTCTATGTTGGGTGCAGGTAATGTCCTGCTGATATTTTGGTGCGTACTCTTTCGGCTACTCAGCTTTGTACGCTGCCTGCCCCATTATCCTTGCGTTCCATAATGCTTGGTCCTGAATGGGCAGATCCCGTTGAAAATGGATCGCAAGTGCACAAGTTGCAGTCACCAGGGCAACGCCCGCAGCATCCATGGTATTTTGTGCCGACAAGCCACTGTCAAGCGTTTGCACCATTCTGAGTGTAGCTGTGCTGCAATTAAAGTGGTTGGCCTTATGGGGTGTGTACCATGTGTTTTCCTCATATTTGAGAGTGGCAGTTGTGTGGGGGTATCTTGTGTTGGCTGTCAAGAGAGGATGTGCCAAGGCCCTTGCCAGAGCCTGAACTTTTCTGCATCAATGTTGTGGCAAGAGCACCCCTCACACACCTCACACGGTGCTGTGCTCTGGGCAGATGTGCCGGACTTGGTGGAAAATTTCGAGGATGCGTCGAAATGAAGATGTCCCAACCATGGCGCATGCCAATGAAGCCCAGCTGACCCTTTGTCGCCCCGGCCAGCCTGGTCAATCGGACATGCCATGCTGTTTTGCCATCCTGCAGGAGCACTGGTTAGTGTGGGGAGGGTGCACAATCTGAGGATTCAAGGACAGCGGAAATTGTACCTGTGGTAGTCCATCGTGTCGGCTCAAGCAACGGGGTTTGTATTTGCTGATATGGCTGCCATCTCTCCAGCAGGCTTGCAAGTTAGGCACTGGGCTTGGCATCTGGCCCTCTTGCTACATGTTGGAGGCCGCCCTGCATGAGGGTTGGGCGTGTGGAGATCGCGATGGCGTGGCACTGGTGTGGCGCCATGGAGGTCACGAACACACTTGGACTTGGTCTTTTGCATTTGCGCTTTGGAGATTTCGCATGCGGCAGGGAGGCGTTGGTTGGGGGCGGTTTCTGAGTGTTTTGCTGATTCCGTGCCCTGTGGATTGGGCCACTTGGGGATCGCGTGGTTGAGGGCTCTCAGGTTCTGTGCTTGTGCCTGAGCGAGGGTGATAACAGTTCATTTGAAGCAAGGGGCACCGGAAATATACCAACGGTCTCGCCACTTTTCCACAACGTGCAGAGACGATACTGAAGTGCGACACAGTTTGCTGAAGTGTGACGAAAAATCCTTTGGCGCCACAGCTTGGGCTTCTGGTGAACGGAACTGTTTTGTGCACTCTCAGCAAGAGTGCTGCAGTCGCGAAAGCGGCTCCCGAATTGCAAGTGCAGGCTGCCGCAAGTGCAAAGGAAAGCATGCATCATGACTTTCCCAGGCAGAAGCAGCTGAGGTGACCCCAAAACGCGTTTCCAGTGGTCATTCGTGTTTCTGTCCGCTGTTCTACTCTTTGGCAACGTGCCACTGGACCTACGTTTTATCGGCCCGGTTGGGCTGCAGGACTCTTCGTCTCAGCGCTGGTTGTGCGCTTGAGGGAAAGTAGACGTCGCTGAATCGAAGCCGCCTTGAATTCATCGAGACCACTGTCCGCATTAGACGCCCCACTGCCGGCTGAACCGCTCTCAGCTGCCATACTCCCGCGAACGGCGATGTCGACTTTTGAGTGAGCAAATGCCAAATACTGTATACCGATACTTTTTCGCGGAAAAAATATTTCGCGTATTTCACGGGAAAAAGTATTTCGCGTATTTCACGGGAAAAAAAGTTCGCGGAGAAATGAAGTTAACTATCCTGTTAATGGGTTTCCGCCAAGGGCGACGATGGGTGGGCTGCACCGCGATTCAAACGGTGCAGTTTGAACCTGGGGTTTACTCAACCCCGGCCCTTGGGATTTCTGGCCACCCCTAGTACCGTGGGTCAGTCAAAGTGCGGTATTCCGAGGTGCCGCCCGCGAGGGCGCCCTCGAGTTTGGCGGGCTTTGGCGGGGCGGCGGAGGGCGGCTATTTAGGCAGCCCCTCGGTCCCCCTCCTTATCTTGTTTCGCTTCGCGCCACTGCGTTGGCACAACCCGCAGGCACCGAGTGCCTTGTCCCTCCGGCTACGGCCGAGTCCTTTCTATGAACCGTTCTCCGGCCGAGCAGTGGCTGCACGACCAAGCGGTTCGGTTCAACGACAGTCCGCCTACGGCTTCCCTTGACGAAGTCTGGCTGTCCGACCCCCGGCTCCTACCGCAAGCGGTGACCAACCCGGTGGTCCGACCTCCGGGAGTCCGCTTCCCCGAGTGGTTCGACGTCCGCCGCACCTCAGAAGGCGGGCAGCTCGCGCAGGCCCTGGGCGCCAACTCTGGTTACTTCCAGGCGTACCAGAACTGGGCCCCCTACGTCGCGTGGCAGTTCGACCTCACTGCCGCGCTGATCGACTTCGTGGCGCACCCAGCCTTCCCGCTGCAATTCCGGGAGGCACTCCTGCCGTACGTCCACGCCCAAGTGACCATCACGTCGCGCCTTCAGAGCCTGATCCGTCTTCAACAGGTCCACGGCGAGCAGAAGGGAACCTCTCTCGACGGGCTGTGGAAAGCGCTCCAGACCAACGTGCGCTTGGGCGCGGTGCATCGCCGGTTCTGGGACCCCTTGATCGACGAGCCCCTCGAGCACATCCGCAAGGAGGTCCTCAATCAACAGCTCAAGTTGGCGACGAAGTCCGCGGCGGCTCAACATCAAGCGCAGCTCAATCGCCAACCTTCCGCAGCCTCGCCCCCCGGCGGTCCTTCCTCCGGCGCCAAGCATCAGCGCCCCAAGCCCAAGACGTCCGGCGCCCCATCGGCGCCTCCCAAGCCGACCGCCTAGAGGCCCTGCCCTACGCCCGCCTCCAGGGCCGTCTTGCAGCCTGGCGATGCATCGGCGCCCCCTCCCGGGTGCTTCAATGGATCCATACGGGGGCGCCGCTCCAATGGGGCCCGGGGGGCCCTCCGCCCCCTTTCGATCAAGGCGAGTACCCGCTCAGGACCCCGACGGAATGGCAAGCTTGGCGGGAGCTGCGCGACGAGTACCTTCGGACGGGGGCGATCATCCGGACGGAGCCTTCTTCCAACGCCCGGATTTCACGCGCCTTTTTGGTGGCCAAGCCGGCGGAGAACGGGCAGACCAAATACCGTTTGGTCATCGAACTTCGGCGGATCAATCGCCACCTCAAGAAGGTCGGTCTCCGTTATGAGCGCTTGAAGGATTTCGGTTTTCTTTTGAAAAAGAATGACTTTCTGGTGGGCTTTGACGTCAAGAATGCCTACCATCATGTTCGGATGCGCGCCGATCAGGAGCATTTCTTGCTCTTTCGGATGGGTGGTGAAGTTTTCGCCTGTCGGGCGCTGCCGTTTGGCCTCTCCTTGGCCCCCTTTTATTTCACTCATGTCATGCTCGTTGTGGTCCGTTTTTTAAGGACCCCTGCGGCATGTGCACGGGCTGGAACTCGTTTTCGATTTGGCTGCTTAGCGGGTAATGACTCCATTCTCCAGTACTACCTAAAGTACTCGCGGGAGGTGCCCGCGTTGATTTTGGCATATTTGGATGATTTTATTGCGGCCATGTCTGATCCGGTTCCTTTGCGGGAATGGTCCCATTTAGTGCGGCGAGTTTTTCAGGCTCTTGGCATTGAGTTCAAGCATTCCAAATGTCAGTGGGATCCGGTGCAACGGAAGACCCATTTGGGTGTGATCATTGACACTACCCGGTGCCAATTTCTGGTGCCTCCGAACAAGGCCGCTGCGATTGCTTCCCGGGCTCGCGCCCTCCTTCACTCGGGCGGGGTAGTGGCGCGACATTTGGCTCAATTCTGTGGGTCTGCCATTTCGTTGTATTTGGCCTTTCCACTGGCCCGCTTTTTCTTGATGAGTCTGTATGAGTTATTACGAGGGAAACGATCGTGGCGGGATTGCCTTCGTTTGACCCCCCAAGCCCGCCTGGACCTTTTGGCATGGACAAACATTTCGCGCCTTGCCGGCCGGGCTCTTCACCCGGGTTCGCTGCCCTTTCTGGGCACACTTGCCACGGATGCAAGTCTTACGGGTTGGGGGGCGACGTTTCAGTCTTTGGGCCAGGCGGGGCCCATGCTTGCAAGGGGATTTTTTGATCGGGAGCTTATTCATATTAATGTTCGTGAAATGCAGGCCGTACACTTGGCCCTGCTCAGTTTCTTTCCTCACCGGTATTCCGGGACGACTTCCCGGCGGGTTCTTTTGTTGGTGGACAACCAGGTGGTTCTGCACTGTCTCCTTTCCATGACTACCAGGGCCACCAGTCTCTTGAGGCCCTTACGTCAGTTGAAGGCGGTGTGTACTACGCGCCGGATTCTCCTGGAGTCGGAGTACATTCCCTCGGCAGAGAATGTACTGCCGGACCGGCTTTCCCGTATACGGACCTCGGAGGACTACCGCCTGAATCCGCGCATATTCCAGGAGGTCGCCCGCAGCTTCGGGGCCTGTTCTGTGGACCGATTCGCGTCCGCCCGGAATGCCCTCTGCGCCCAGTTCAACAGTCAGTACTGGGACGTCGGTACGGCAGGAGTGGATGCTTTCCAGCAGGACTGGAGCGGCACCAGGTCCTGGTGCAATCCCCCGTGGAGCCTCCTCGCGAGGCTCGTGTCCTTCCTCGCCTTACGGCCGGAGCTGGAGGCGGTGGTGCTGGCGCCGGACTGGCCGAGCGCGGTGTGGTTTCGCCCGCTCCGAGCGATCACCCGGGCGGAGATGTTCATTCCCCGCCAGGCCGACCTGTTTCTCCCCGGCGACCCGAGCCTTCCGGCGTCCCTTCCCCCCCCGCGGTGGAATCTCCGGGCGTTCCATGTGTGCCCGCGCAAGAGGACGCCGCGCCATCTGAGACCGAATCGGAGGAAGCTGTGATTCCCGTCGGAAGCCCCGCCGGCCGACCTGCCGGCGGACGACGTTCCTTTGGAGCCGTTGGCGGAGGATGACCCGCTGTACGGCACGGATTTGGATGGCCTGCTCCGCGACGATCGCTGCTGGATGGAGCGCCAATTTTTACAGTCCTACACGGAGGCCACTCGGCGGACGCTCCAGGCCAAGTTCTCGCGCTTCCAGCGGTTCTGCGAGGAGCACGGCCTCGCCGCCCTCCCCGCCCGGCGGGCCTCGATCTACCGCTACATCCGTTTCCTTCGGGAGGAGGGCAAGGTGGGCGTGCGGTCGTTGCCCCAGTACCTGGCCGCGATTTCGATGATGCATCACGTCGCGGGCCATTTGGGTTTCTCGGCCTTCGACCCGGTCACCCGCATCCTCACCCGCGCTTGGCGACGGGCGGCGCCGGCCCCGGTGCAGCATCGGAGGCCGGTCCCCATTTCCTTGATGCTGCGCATCCTGGAGGTTGGCCTCACCACCGAGGACGGGCCCACCCTTCGGGCGGCGTGCGCAGCCCACCTCGACTACATCTTTTTCAATCGGGCCCAGTCGGGCCATTACATTCTGGTCGACGACGTGCGCCTCGACGCGGCGGTGGTGATCTTCCGCGAGCGCAAGACCAAGCTGCGCCCGGGGGAGGAGCCCCGGTCGCGCTATCGCTCCTGGCCTTCTCGCGGAGCACCCGAAGTCGTCGACTTACTGCGTCGGTGGACGCAGTTCCGCGATCACGCCTGGGCGCAGACGGATCAACAGCCGCGCCATTTCTACCGCCTTCCCGGCGACGCCACCCCTACGTCCAAGACCGTCGCCTCTTGGTTCTCGTCGCTCCTCGCGCTCTTTCCGGACATCGCCCAAGAGCCGTTCACGCATCATGGCCTGCGCGGTGGGGGCGCGTCCAGTTGCTTCGCCTTGGAGGTCGCGGAGCGGCGTATTCGGGATTGGGGTGGGTGGCAGTCAGACGCCCTGTGGTCGTACATTGATATTTTTCGTTTACCCACTGAGTGGGATTTTCGGTTGTTTGGCTGGATGACCCAATAAGCCAGCGACACCGGTTAGGGGGCGCATCTTACGTCGAGGAGGAGGCCTCGGTTGTCCGTGGGCAAGTTTAAAGGACGGGAACCTCGGGAATGTGAAAGTTAACGGTGTCTGTAATTATTGTCATGGGGGTACATGACGGGGTGGGCTCAGGAGACCGGTAAGGCAGAAATGAAGTTAACTATCCTGTTAATGGGTTTCTGCCAAGGGCGACGATGGGTGGGCTGCACCGGCGATTCAAACGGTGCAGTTTGATCCTGGGGTTTACTCAACCCCGGCCCTTGGGATTTCTGGCCACCCCTAGTACCGTGGGTCAGTCAAAGTACGGTATTCCGAGGTGCCGCCCGCGAGGGCGCCCTCGAGTTTGGTGGGCTTTGGCGGGGCGGCGGAGGGCGGCTATTTAGGCAGCCCCTCGGTCCCCCTCCTTATCTTGTTTCGCACCCAGCCCTCCCGCCCTGGATAGTGGAGTTCGGGTTAGTTGTGGGATGGAGAGGGAGTTGAGGGAGTGAAGTTCGGGAGAGGGAGTTGACTCATGGGGAGTCACTCACTGAAGTGGCGTTGAAGTATTAGCGAAGCGAATGGGCAAGTTTAAAGGACGGGAACCTCGGGAATGTGAAAGTTAACGGTGTTTGTAATTATTGTCATGGGGATACATGACGGGGTGGGCTCAGGAGACCGGTAAGGCAGAAATATTTTCGCGCACTCGTCGGTGCGCGAAAATTTTTCTCCCGCGAACTTTTTTCCCCGCCAAAATTTCTGCCGCACAAACATTTTCGCTGCACGACCTGTGCAGGTGGGGTACCAGCGGGTGCCCGCCTTGTCTGTAGCCCGCTCCAAGGCCCAACAAACTAAGGGTCCTTTGGCGTCCTGGTCGACCAGCAGGGTCTGCCCAAGTGGCCACCCGCGAGGCCTTGGAGGGGCGCCCGGATTGGCGCCTCACGGCCCCCCATTCGCGCCACCCGCAGTGGCCTAGGATGGGCCCCGCCGGTGGCCCGGGTGGGCGCCAGCAAGGAGCGAGATGCGCCGCAAGATAGGCGCCTTGCGGGCGCACAATCACGCCGCCCGCGCTGCCTTGAAATCGCCCCGGCCGGTGGCGCGAATGGCCGCCCAATAGGCACGACAGGCGCGCAGTCATTCGCACCGAGAAGCTGCCCATTCACGCCCTCCGCGGTGGCCTGGAACGGCCTCCGCAGGCGACGCGAATGGGCGCCCACGAAGCGCAAGAGGCGCAGCAGGATTGGCGCCTCGCAGGCGCCCATTCCTGTCACCCGTAGTCATCTGAAATGGCACCCGCCGATGGGGGTAATGGGTGCCCACGAGAGGCGACATGCACCGCAGCATTCGCGCCTCCCGGCCGCCCATTCCCCCCGCCCGCCGTAGCTTGGAACGGCCTCCGCGGGTGGTGGGAATCGATGCCCACTAGTAGCCCGCGCGCCCAGCGCCCGACTCACCCCTGGGGGGGCGCCGAAAAGTTGTCGCGGACGAAAAAGGTTCGCGGGACCAAAGAGTTCGCGGAGAAATATTTTCGCGGACTGGCTCGACCGCGAAATGCGCGAAAATTTTTCTCCCGCGAACTTTTTTCGGTATACAGTAGGCCTTCACCCCGCTGGCAAACAGTGCACGGTGTACGTCTGGCCGATATCCCTGTGGGCAGAAACTTGGCAACAAAGTTGCATAGATGTGGTGAAGTCCTTGGCATCTCTTCAATGTCATGTACGCACGAATGTTCAATGCAATGACGCATGTGGAGCGAGGATGAATAGTAAACGCCAACGACCGGAGTTGGCCTGGCGTCATTCAAAACTCCGCCAGATCAAGACCAGCACGGAAATGCTCACGGCCAGCCAATCGGAACATCACTCTTGCCACAATGACACAAGCCGCTCGCAAATCCCAAGAATACGAGAGTTGCCTAACAATGCAGCCCATCCGCAATATTCTCCACACGGACCTCATGTTCGCACCATCTCTGGCTTTGATGGTGCCAAAAAGTGGGAAATGGAATCCGTCCAGGGCGCACAATTGCAGTCCCTCGACAACGTCTCATTCCAGGTCAATCACTTTGGACAGCTTTTGGATCCTGTTCAGCAGAAGGTCCCCCTGCTTGATCGTTTGTTGGTAGAGGGCATTCTTGGCATCTGGCCTGCATCACATGCAGACCAAGCCCGCATTAACCTCTAGAATGAACGCCATAAACGACTGGGGCGCACATGCTATCAAAAAGCGAAAGCTCATCTCAGATGCCGCAAATCTGCCTCGGAGTGCTGCGCTTGATATTGCACTTGGACTGACAGATGCTGTGCTGGCCGCTCTGCCACGGCACTCGCTTGTTTGCAAGCCGCCTGCTGTAATACACTCATTGTGTCAACTTCGCGACCAAAGGTTAGGTGGGATCCCTGTGTTCGACGACGCCAGTAACTGCCATCAAAAAAGGCTAGAGCTCGGTCATTTCATCGAAAGTTCCCAAGGCAACCTGACAAGCTGCACACTGCAGCGAGTCAAAGTTGGACATGCCACAGCTCCCAAGACTCTCATAGGAGCCCTATCCACACCCTTGTCTCCCAAGGGACATGACCACCTGCTGGCTGTCTCCCGGGCCAGAGCAATCAAACCAGTTCCTCTTTTATGGTTCCATTAGCTGGGCTTGATTACCACCGTTGACTATCACTGCCATTGCTAATGCCATTGTGAGACCACAGAAGAGATATGCCACAGACTAGAAAGGGGGGTTTGCTTTCAGCGCCCTGTTTCAGGACTGCAGCGGCGATGCATTGTTGAGTGGCAACCAACGCTTAACAGCCACGGCGATTGAGCATTCGCACCTGTTGGTTTCGACGACCCCAGCGACTTTGTCAATCTTTGCATGCAGCCGCCCTGCGACAATGAAGTCGGAGAGCTCCCTGTCGAGGAAATCCACACCGACATTGAACGCTGCGGCTACGGACTTCATGGTGACGCTCTTGTAGGACTCCAGGAACTGTGAGTATGCCACTATCCTGACTTCCCTGAAGTAGTTCCTAAAGTGAGGGTACAGGTACATGTCCACCTGTATCCGATCAGCCATCCGTGCCAGGGCCTGCCAATCCACACAACGCCGGGGTTGAGTGCGCCATCTCCTGATGGGTGAGAAGGCATTGAGTATGGGCAATACCAGGGGGATTTCGACCATGGAACTTTGGCTTGGCCAGTTGATACTGCCCATCAGGGTATTAGGAAGTGGTTGGGTTGTTGGGCCCCGCTCATAAGTCGCATGTTCTGTGCGATGCCCTAATGGGCCAAAAGCGTGTGACACATGGCTTCACTAATGCTGCTTCATCAGGACGTGGGGCATGGCAGTAGCATGCAGTCACACCTGGAAGAACTCACTATACTTGCAACGGTACAGCGAGTTGAGAAAAGATGCCAGGTCGGGGACGTCCTCGATAACAGTCAATATCTCGGGAGCATCCACGACCCTCTTCTTGAGCGAGACACGGTCCAAGGACACCATGGCCATCACAACTGCATAGAATATGCAGGAAGTGAAGGGGAAAAGTTCAGGCCTGGAAGAACACAAACCCTTCAGCATCATGCCAATGATGCCTCAGAACCGCAGTCCCAGAACTGGGTGAGGCCAGCACAGACGGAACAGTCAGGGGAACAATCAGCATGAACTCACATAGTGCGCGCCCTGGGGAGTTGATACATGTGACCATGGTGGTGGCAGTGTGACGATGAAAAGTCCCACACAAAAAATAAAACCAGTGGCATCAATGGGTGTGAAGAACAGGATGCTGAGCAGCTGTTTTCTGTCTTAATCGGGGTCAATATGGTGGGGATCTTGGGCTAGGCTCCTGTGCAAGTGGGACAGCTAGAAGAGGCTGTCAGTGGACCAACGAATTACAATCATCAAGGCAGCAGATTCAATCAAACAGAAGAGATGATAGCACATGACACAACCAACATCTTCTTTGCTGTTGGCCTCTGAACACGGCAAGAATACCGCTTGTGTTGACAGGTAACATTCCAAATTTCATCTCCACAGGTGTCCAAACTCCTTGTCTCCAAATGCCTGTCATTCTTCATCTGGCCATCAATCACTGTTCAGGGCCTTCACTGTCTTGCATTGTCTTCCAAGAATATGATAGCGCCTCAGCTATTCGGTTAGAAAAGATGGTGCCTCTACTCTCCAAAAGTGACAAACCTTGGAACCAGGCAACACAGCAGTCGAGAAGATTGGCATACTGACCACAACCTTGCATTCTTACGTGGCAAATGTTGCAGTGGCGTCCAGGAATAGGTCTGCGGCCTTCTTGTAGTCCCTGATCGTCATGCAAAAGACGGCTTCATACACCTGGTACAGTGGCACAGAGAAACATAGAGACTGTGGCCACACATTTAAGCCCATGTGTTGTATGGTATTCCTGTGCCACCAGAGGTTTCAGCACCATCTTTCACTGCATGGAACGAGCCTTGTGAAGCAATTTGCTCAGGAGACTGGTGTCCGTGTGTTTTCTTTCAGTTGAGTAGACAAATACATGCAAGCAAGTTGCAACTGCTCCACTGAGCTTACTGCCTGTACATTGAAAAGTGCCCCGTAAGCTGCAGCCAACACACCGAATGTGCCTACAGCCCAGTGAAAACTATGCTGTCAGCAAAAGTCGTGACCTGATGAAAGCAATGTACAGCATAAAAGGCCTTCGATCAGCGTAGGGGGCTGATCACATTTCTTTCCTTTTGGTGGCAGTTTACAACACTGTCACTTTACAGATAATGCAATTTACAGCACTGCATAGTTGAAGAGTGCTCTGCACCCCGTTCCTATTTATGTTGTGAAGGGCAATGCCACAAGTCCATGAATTGTGGGGAGAAAAAGATGGTCACGAGCCACTGCAGCATTGGCGTTGTGTGCCACTTAAATTTAATACCAAGGGCGGCATGCCAACGAGTTTATTGCCATTGCCCTCATTGGTGCCTGAACAAAAGCATGATGAGGCACTTGCGCTGTGTGTCAACACACATACAAAGTCCCATGCAATGCACACAAGTGTCTTGTGGCGCCAAAATTTCCCAGGGGTGAATCACTGAGGCAGTGTGAGCTGCCATCTAGAATTTCTTGCTTGTTTTTGCAAGATCTGGGGATGTGGATGCTGCCTTCAGCACATCGGGAGACTGCACAGCAACTCCAAAAAGCCAGCCACCCAACCCATTCCCCCCTCCCTTTCTCCCTCAATCCCCCCAAATTGTAATGTTTCACAACTGGCAGAAAGACACCCTCACTTCCCGCAAGTAAAATATTTCACGATAGGCAGATTGAGACCTGAAGGCAACAGATGAGTGCATGGTACCATTACTATGCACATTCTGTGCAAAGAACTGCTGGGCAGGGGTGTTGGAGGTCTTACCTTCACTTTGTTCTTTCGCTCCCAGTCCCCTCCCTCTTCACACAATTGCTTGACTTTTGTGAGGTTGGCCTTCACTGCAACCCAGTCGCCATACAACATGTCCAGCCTGAAACCAATAACAACAGAACTGTGATTCATGTCATGCCAATTGGAGGCTCGTCAAGGTGGTACACTAGCTCGGCACTGTTCGCCAGTGGGCTCACAGCAATAGGCTTTGGATGCCAGCAACACCGTACAAGTCTGTGCTGTTAAAAAAACGCAACCCGGACTACACTTGCTGCAGTACTTGGCTCATGCCAATTGCCATGCTTGAGCTCTTGATACAATGCCCAGTCTCGATACAATCTCGGCACTTGATACACATCTACAAAACACACCATGACATGGACACACACCCAGAGACGAACAGCAAGCAATGGATGCTCACGGCATTACAGAATCAAATATCTCGCGCACCCATAACTCAAATGCCCTGACATACTTACTTTTCTACAGAAGTCTGCAACAAACCCACCAACGAGTTCTTGTGAGGGCAGCACGAAGCCCATAGCTCCTTTGCAGGGACGCGAGCAGCATCTGCACTCTAAAACGCGATGCAACACTGTTCCCAAACGACAAACGGCTCCACCAGCGGACGCACCTCATCCTGCTGAACACCATGTCGATCTTGTTCCCAACCCCAGGCGTCTTCTCCTCCGTCGTCTTGTACGCCTCCGTTGCGCCCGCCCTGTCCCCGATGCTCGCCAGGTAGTCCGCCTTGGCGAGGCAGGCGTCCCGCACGTCCGTCTCCGTCAGGTTCTCCTCCGCATCCTTTATCTTCTCGTCCAACTCCCGCAGCCGCTCCTCATTGGCCTTCTGCATGCGGGCCAGCCTCTCGGCATCCACTCCCCAGCCCAGGGTCTTGCACAGGTGCTCGTAAATTGGCGCAAGATCTGGAGGGCACAGGAGGGGATCAGCGCACGCAGCAAGACGGCTGTCGGCGCATGGCGCCGGCGGCGACCGGCAACGCGCGGCCCGATAGGAAACTCGATTGATGCGCCCCTTCTTACCTTTCCCGTAGACGACCTCCAAGATCTCGGCCTTCAATTTCTCGCGATCGACGCCGCTGATTTCCTTGTTCTTGATCAGGAATGCCTGCGCGCCACGCGATGTCGGCGATCCCGCCAGCCAGAGCAACATTGGGAGTGCACAGCGTGGGCCCGGAGGCAAACCGCATTCCTGACCTGCTGCGCCAGGCGCAGTTTGAAGTCCTGCTCCTCTTCAGACCCCGTCTCCGCCATTCTGTTGCAATACGCGTGCAGCTGCCCCTAATCAGCTCCGTGGGGGATTGCGTTGCGATCCAACCTCGCACGGCCGCCTTTTTCGCACAGCTCGATCGCGCACGCTGGGCACAGCTCCTGGACAGCAGGGAACGCGGCCTAGAAGGGAGGCTCCGGACGCCGCGTCTTAACCGGAGCAGGCAGCGGTTTCGCGACTGAGTTTGCTGTTGCAGGGCAATGGTGTCCAGCCAGTACTTGGCTCCAATCGATATCCCAGAAAATCAAGGGGCAATTGCAACTTCACAAAGCCCGGAAATGACACACAAGTACTACACGGAAGCAGCACTAGAAGCCGACCGTACCCTCTCCGTCCCACGCACCCCGTGCCAACCCGGTTTGCGCACTCCGGTTCGCGAGGCTTGCGGGCGCCACCGTGTTCCGCTACGTTCCGCGACGGGCGCCGCACCGCTTCCAGCAATCCCGGAAGGCCGACTTGGCCATGAGCCGCAGGTGAGACGCCAGTGGGATGCGCAGCTCACTGTCTCCGCAGTCCCGGGGCTAGGCACCCGATTCCAGCCGCCTCTGGCACTTGCGGGTGGCAGACGTTCATGTTGCTCCATCGAGGATTCGATTTTGTAATCTGTGGGCAGAGATCCACTGGCGCGGGAGGGAGGCGTGACACTTCCAGGCATTGCAAACCGTGTGAGTTTGGACAATGGGATTGCACAACCACTTGGCGCCTTCCTTCCCATAATTCTCCCCATATTTATGTATTGTCTTCGGCTGCAAGATTGTCTGACGGTTTTTCCCGGCAGGGGCGGGGCTCCGGCGGTCGGCGCCGCCGCGGGCGGCGGCGAACCCATGAATTTTGAGACCACCGAGGGCGTCAAGGTGCACACGACCTTCGAGACGATGGGCCTGCGGGAGGAGCTGATGCGCGGCATCTACGCCTACGGCTTCGAGAAGCCCTCCGCCATACAGCAGCGCGCAATAGTGCCGATCATATCGGGGCGGGACGTGATCGCCCAGGCGCAGTCGGGGACCGGGAAGACGTCCCTCATAGCCCTCACGCTGTGTCAGCAGCTGGACACGTCCCTGCGAGAGTGAGTCCTTTCGCTGAGGAATCAACAGTGGCTGCACTTGTAGTAAAATGGCCCAAGCACTGGCGTTTTGGCTGCTTGGCGGTGGCGGGCAGGAGCTGTGTGCCCTGCCTGTTGCTGTCTTGGGATCGTAGTTTGCAAAACTTAGTGGGGTCGGGCGTGGCTGTGCTTAAATTGTGCTTTTGTGCATTGATGAGCCAATGCTGGTAGGTTTGATTGGAATTTATCTGGGTACCTGCAGAATGTAAGGCTACCAGTACAGCTCAGTTAGGGCTTCAATGTGTCTGGATGCTATGTTGTTGCAAGCAACGTGTTTCACCACATTCAAGCCCTTTGGAGGAGCGTATTTGGGGGAGTACGGCAGACCTCTCAGCAACCTGATCAGGACTTGTCCAGAGCACACAAGAAACATAAGGTCTGCAGCATGGAGGGCAGAGTTCTCCTCTTAACCCAGAGATGGCCATTGCCAGTGGAAAATCCATGCAACAACATTTGCCAAAACACTGCAAGGGGATGCTCATGGTCTACTGCAGTTTGTGGTCTAGGTGCCTCTAGATCGATATGTCATCATGACTCTTTTGGTGTCTTTCTCTTCATTTGGGACTGACCCTGTTGTGCTGTGTGTCTGTGCAGGATCCAGTCCCTCATTCTGTCTCCAACCAGGGAGCTGGCAGGGCAAACTGAGAAGATCATTTTGGCGCTTGGAGACTTTATGAATGTGCAGGCACACGCCTGTGTTGGAGGAAAGAGCCTAGGTGTGTTTCATCCACCTCCTGGAACTCTCCTTGTACCAAAACCCTTGAAACGCTCAGATACAGTTGCATTGACGTGCAGTTGAAAATTGAAGGCTACTTGACATGCACATGCTACCATTGGTGTACACAAGGTTCTTGTCATATAAATGTGTCAGCTGGTGTAGGGGTCTAGAACAGTCTACCAGAGGGCACCAACATGAATCAAAACCAGCCCACCACTGGAGATGGGGGCACTGGTATCAGTACTACTCACACAAGACCCACCGTGCTTGAGTGCTGCAAGCATCTAGGTGTCCAATTGGGTTGGCATGGAAGTTGAGACTCACTGCATCATGCACTGATTTGCTGAGCGCTAGACGTCATCACTGGACACGTTGGTGCCAAAGATTGTCTTTTTGAAAGATATAGCTTTGTCCTGTCGCTGGCACACCATCGATCGTCTTGAACATCTTCCAAAATGCAGCAGACGATGCACGAGGATCCGAGTACAACAGGAATAGTGCACATTAGAGGGGCCAAAGACAGCGCTCAGAGAAACGTCGCTTTCCTGATCGTTTCTTCTGCTCGCTGGAATTTTAACATGTTGCCTTTGAAAGAGAGTGCAGAAGACGTGAAAGACTTGTGCCTGGCAGGTGATGACATGTTTGCATCCAAAATGTTTGTCTGTCCCTATTTCATAAATTTAATCAGCTTGCCACTTGTATGCTATGCATGCGGACAGTGGTCAGGTTATTCATACTCAAGATGGATTCCCTATGCAGGTGAGGACATCCGCAAGTTAGAACATGGTGTGCACGTAGTGTCTGGCACACCAGGCCGAGTCTTTGACATGATCAAGAGGAGGTCGCTGCGAACGAGACACATCAAGGCGATGGTGCTCGATGAAGCTGATGAGATGCTGAGCAAAGGCTTCAAGGAGCAGATATATGATGTGTACCGCTACCTGCCAGAGACTCAAGTAGTGTTGGTATCTGCGACTCTGCCACACGAAGTGCTGGAAATGTCTCAGAAGTTCATGACAGACCCTGTCAGGGTGCTGGTGAAGCGTGATGAACTCACTCTAGAGGTGAGCCCGATGCTCTGTTTCCCCATTTCTGTGGGACTTGGGGGAAGGTTGGTGAAAGTATGGTCTGAGTACGTTGGGCTCCGCTTGGCAGGGTGCTGCCCTTGCTCCGCCAGGCAGGCGATGGCAGGTGCTGTTGCATTTGACGCATATGTTCCCACGATTTGATTGATACTCTTGTGTATCAGCCGGCCCAGTCATGTCACAACCCTTGCGATATTGATCTGCATAGTTCAGGTAACCCAACAGCTCAGGTTTTCAGTCATTCCTTGTAGTGATTTGTGGCTGCTCCACTTGGTTTGTTGTCCACACTAGAAGGGAATGGGGTTGGCAACATGTGACATGGAGCTTGCCTTGTTGGCTAGTCAACCTAATCAAACCATGTTGCCATAAAAAACACAATCCAAAACAAATACAACAGCTCACAATAAATGCACAACAATACGTAAAAAGAAAGCCACTAACCTGCACGCACTGTTCCCATTCATGGAAGCACCTCTGGGGGTGTTGCAAGGGAGCTAACACATCGTGATTAGGTCTTGCTGTCTATTGATGTTCAAGCCATTGTCCCTGACACAGCACTGAACACGGACAGCTGAAACCTGTTTTGGGAGATTTTGGTCCATTCAACCAACAACCCAGTTGGGCTGGCCAATCCTGTTCAGGTTTGGGGCTGTGTGGCAGTGTAAAGTTTCCCAAAATGGAGTTTGGCATTTGTTTTGCTCAGGGAATCAAGCAGTTCTTCGTCGCTGTTGAGCGGGAGGAGTGGAAATTCGACACCCTTTGTGACCTCTACGACACACTGACGATCACGCAGGCGGTGATCTTCTGCAACACGAAACGGAAGGTTGACTGGCTGACCGAGAAGATGCGGCAGAACAATTTCACAGTGTCATCAATGCATGGTGACATGCCCCAGAAGGAGCGAGATGCGATAATGGCGGAGTTCAGGTCAGCTGGTAACCTGCAGGCTTGTCTGTCTCCTTTGGATCGACCTTCAAGTGGAATTCTCGTTTAGAGCTGCTTTTGGATCTGGCTGTTCTCATGCTGAAGACTCGATTCCCAATTTTGGTTGCCCTGAGGATATTCCTTGACAACGTTGACAGCAAATTCTGCATTGCAGGTCTGTCTGTGCGCCTGCGTCTGTTGGCTTTTATTGGCAAATGCAATTTAGCCCATTGTGCGCCAGGCACTTGTCAATGAGTTTTGTTCATCATTGATCCTTGCTCATTGTTCCTGGATCAGGAGTGGGAGATCACGTGTGTTGATTTCAACCGATGTGTGGGCGAGAGGACTGGACGTGCAACAGGTAAACATGGATCCCGTTTATCCCGCTTCATGCCCATTGATGGCAGAAATTGCCTTGATTTTGTTGCTGAGGATGTTGCAGCAGCCAAA
Organism: Ostreobium quekettii; assembly: GCA_905146915.1. Lineage (NCBI taxonomy): Eukaryota > Viridiplantae > Chlorophyta > Ulvophyceae > Bryopsidales > Ostreobiaceae > Ostreobium > Ostreobium quekettii. The sequence continues at coordinate 3,695 of CAJHUC010000637.1, read as the reverse complement.
GCACTGAAAGCACCTGAGCAACAGAGCCCGGCTACAATCAGCAACTGAAAGTCTTCTCCAGTCGAAGTGAAGTCTTCTGTTGTTGTCTTGAAAATATTATGTGGCGTTTGCTTTTGCTTCAGTTGTCTATTCTCTTTGCTGCACTCCCACCAACTCCTTGGATGCTGAGCTGTCAGTGTTGTGAGAATGCCCACGGTGAATGATCATCAATTGGGCTTTGTGTGAGAAGTACATCGCTGGATCTCGCGGTGATGGTCAACCGATCGAGAATGCATCATGGAATGATCCACAGCAAGGGCGCTGGTGTCTGCTAAATTTTGTGCCTCATCCACAGCAGCGGATGGAGGAAATGTGTATGGCTGACTTGCCTTATGTATAATTAATTTCACACTTTGGCAAGATGTTGTGCCACTGGTCGCATGTCGACCCGTCACTTTGTCACGTTGAGACATTTATCATGTACAGGAAGGAGGCTTGGGGGTCCAGCTATGCTCGAGTTACCAACAATCCAAATTATTGCCTGTGTTGTGAACGCTGTGTCCATTGCTTCAACGTGGTCATGATAACCGATTCTGCACATTTGTGGCAAGTTTGTCTGTTTGTCTATTTGACACTGTCTTGACAACGACTATTCTTAAGAGTGTTTGAAAGCCAAGGCATATAGGCAAGGTATCTTTTGAGTCAAGGCGTTGGCCATGGGTGGGGATTCCTTCCAGCCACTTGCTCTGTACTGAATGGCGACTGGACGTTGACTGTCACAGGTGTCCCTTGTCATCAACTATGACCTGCCAAACAGCAGAGAGTTGTACATCCACAGGATTGGCCGGTCTGGAAGATATGGGCGCAAGGTGTGTTCCAATTCATTCCTTTCTATGGTGCAACCAACTGGAATCCAGCGCTTGAACCACATGCTTCTGTCCAGCTAGGCAGCGTGCCCCCATGTGAGGCATCACCAGGTACAGAGGCCTGGGAGTGGCTTTTGGACATCGGCCAGAGGTCGCCCGAAAGTTTGGTCTACAGTCTCCTTGCAGGCTGTTGAAATAATCAACCACAACATGGACAGCTCCATGACAGTGGATGGTAAATGCCATCAATGCACAGTTTGCAGTGTGCTAGTGCACAAGGATTGTTTTTTTGCGTAGTCCCTTTCTTTCAGAATCACAAAATTGCCAGAATTGTGCGGTAACGATGTTGCCCATTGTTGCTCGGTCGTGGCCACATCAGTATGCCCATTCTTGAATTGTCACTTAACCCTTGTGTCGTCCTTTTGCATGAGATTGTACTGCAGCACAGTTGCTCGGACAAAAACCGAGAGTCCTCACACACGGTCGCTCCGAGGCACAGGAAGCAAAGATGTAACCAGATGGACTAAGGACGAGTACGCCGGTGAAACAGAATTCACTGCCAATATTCTCCATTGATAATCACTGCATGTCCATGCCCGTTTCACCATATTTGGCACCATGTTCACAATATCCAGCCGCACCATAATTAACACCATATTCTGCATAATTACTCATCTATTTTTTCTCGCCCTCACAATTGCCATCCCCAAAATTTGGCATCTGGCTCTCGCTCTGCAGTTTTTCTCCCTGGTCTGTTCATGACGCATCGAATGGCAACCGTTGCTTGGTCCAGGGCGTAGCCATCAACTTCGTGAGGAACGACGACATCCGCATTCTCCGTGATATCGAGCAGTACTACAGTACACAAATCGATGAAATGGTGAGGAGGCGCACTTGTGCAGTGGCCTGTTTTGCTTCATTGTAACTTCGGACAAACGTGGTTCACTCAGTTTTGCATGAGCTGAATTCTCCCGGAGGGCTGCACACCGGGAAATGAACTCGGCGGCTCGTTTCCGCGACATCGATTCTCAGAGCCCAGCTTTGGAAGCTGACGGATTTTTTTGAAGATATTCGGATTTTTTTTAAAAAAAATCGGAAAAAGAACGCTAAAATCGCACGATTAACGGAAGTCACGGGAAAAAATCGTAAATATGGTACGGTAGTTAACGGACGGTAGCGGGTGGCCAGCGCCGACATCTACAGCTTCCCCGCGTGAAAGGCACCGTTGTACTTGCGCACGATTCGACATGCGATTGAAGGCCGAGGCTCTGTCTGCTCCAGCACCGAACTGCCACGCTATCGCCTTGCCGTTTGCCAGCTTCGAATGACATCCTTCTGTGTTGCCTTTCTTGCAGCCGATGAATGTCGCGGAGCTGATATGACACCTGTGATTTGGCAGTTTGAGGGGTATACGCCAACGGGCGACATACTAGGGAGTTCGAATTGCCGCAGGGCGGGGCGGGGATTGCAGGAAGCCGTTAATGGCAGCAGCGGGGGGTGTTGTGTGATATGCTGGGGGAGTCCAACACTTCGTGGCATAGATAGACTGCTGGACTGCATTGTGAGATGTGAGATAAGCGTGTGAGTTCACCATCAGGGGCGCACGTGACAAGGGCGTGGTGCAGGCCTTTTGCGGGCGCTGTGAGCAGGGCTTGGGCGGCTGCGGGTGCCGCTCGGGGTCCATCACGACTTCATCCACCCCAGGCGCAATTAGTAAACAGATGCCGCAGCGATGGCCTGCAGTAGTCCATCGGTGTCGCATTCGGAGCTGGGAGCGTTCTCAAATGCGAGTATGTTCTCCCACCGGCCTCGCCAGCCTCCTGTTGGTGGCAGTGCCCCACGGCTGCGTCCAGTGCCAAGTTCGCCGTCTCGCTAATATCATTCGCACACCAGTCACTGGGACAAGATTGCGCCGGGCATCTTCCAGACGTCTTCGCTGCACATGGCATACAATTACTGGCTGCACCAAATTGGTGACTGCTTGCACCAAGTCCCTCCAAAACTAACTTAACCTAACCCCTAACACCTAAAAACCTAAACCATAAACCTAGCCCTGACCTAACTAACCCCTAACCCTAACCCTAAAGCTCAACCTGAGCCTAAACCTGACCCTCAAACTGAGGTTAAGTCCTAGTCTGCAAGTGACTTAGTGCAAGCAGTCACCGATGTGGTGCAGGCAGTAATATTATTCGCAACACACGTACCAAAGTCCCCAGCAGGTCAGTAATGGCCACGTATCGCCGCTGGCTTCGCCCCCAAGCTACCGTTGGCTGCAACGATCCACGCGGCTGGTGCACTGTCGGGACAGTGCACAATAGTGAGACAGAACCCTACTTGTGACTCCGGGATCTCCAAGGTGAATAGCGCTGTTTCAACCCTGGTGCGCCGCTTGTACGGAGGGACCATGGAGGGGCGTATGCACCTTCGGGAGCGTTTGCTGCCAGGCGACAAGAATGACGGTTCGCACACTGAAAAAGTCAGATTAGCTTGGGCACCTAAAAGGCAACGTTCATGTGGTCTCCAACTAAGCTATGGCCTGCAAATGCATCTGCGCCAGATGCCCAACGGTCTTCTGCCTGAAGGGAAGTTCGATGTGCTGCAATCCAGAGCTAAGCATCCGGAGTTTGGTCCCTACTAGAGATTCTATCAGAGACTGCCCACTTAAGACTCCCCTAGTCAGTCTGAGCGTAAACAGGACTGGCCACAGAACCCTCCGACCAGACACGGAAATGAACAACTCCCCGCCCGCGAAGCCGCAATGAATGGACACACTGTCGCGCAGCCAATTGAGGCTTCGCGACGGCTGAAACAGCGCCAGCATCAATGCTCACCGTCTGGCCAGATTGTGGC
>CAJHUC010000636.1:137151-180310 GCA_905146915.1 Ostreobium quekettii | reverse complement strand
GGCGCCGGTCACGGCCCATGGGGGGCTGCCCACCCACTCGGGGCACGCCCCGCTGGGGAGGCGGTCAGGGGCGCAGCCGCGGTTCATGCGCCCGTCCGCCATTCGGCTGCGATCGGCGATTGGGGGCCTGCGGCGGGGGGCGTGGTGGGCCTGGGCTGGGGCGGAGCGGAGCAACTGGCAGCGAATGGCCACGGGCGTCTCCATAAATACCCGCCACCGTTCCGCGACGACGTGACGTGTCGATCCTGCGAATCTCAAGATCTGCGAAAAAGCGAATGTCAAGATCCTCCAACACCAACCCTGCGCGGTCGGCTACTTATTCCGCGACACCCCCCATTCGCAGCATAGCCCCCAACCTGCCGCAGCCAGAGCCGCCGCCCAAGCCCACCATGTCGCCCAAGAGGACGTTCGCGCGGAGGGCCAAGGTGCGCGACCCACGAGAGGGAGCGAAGGGGGTCGGGGGCCGGCGCGGTCTGTGGGGCGCGGGGGGGGCGCATGGGGGGGGAGGGTGAGCGGTGCGGTGGGGCGGTGTCGCCGCGGGTGCGCATGCGGTGCGGGGCGAGAGGCCGGCGCAGAGGGGGCGGGAGCGCCTGCGCGTGGCGGGCGCCGCAGCACCCGCGCGCCCGAGTTCACGCGCGTGCGCATGCCGCGCCAGCGCGGATCTGGCAGCACAGTGGAAAGTTCCAGAGCCTTCGAAGAGCCCATGCGCGAAGGGGGGGGGAGGTGACGCAATACTGACACAGTTTCTTGAGTCAGACATGAGTAATAGAATGAAAAGGAATATGATGAAATAATGCGTGGGTCCCAGCCGTAGCCGTTTGCGCGCACCGCGCGCGCAAACGGCACTGAACGAGCACCGACCGCCGCGATGCTGCCATCCCGGGTCTCATTGTCAGCTGCGGGACAGTTGGAACGCGTTCAACAGGGACCCGACGCAGCGGAACGGTATTCGAAACGCAGGGGGTTTGCGCGCGCCGCGCGCGCAAACTCCCTGCCAGAGGAGCAGCTGACGTCGAAAGAAACCATTGTCCATCACTCGATCTGTCTGTGTCCTGGTCGGCCGGTTGACGAACAGGCAGCACGAAGGGGGGCGGGCACCACGCATCGCCGGGAGCGAGTTTGTAGCCGACAGCAAGGACCGTCAGTGTGTAGCTTGCGCGCGCCGCGCGCGCAAGCTACCATGCTTTGCCACCTTCATTCGAAGGTTCTGTGTCGGCAGTCGACAACTTGCAAAGAGTTTTCGCTGTTCTGCAGGGCGAAGTGTACAAAGAACCCAAGAGACGGCAGACGGTGATCACAGACAGTATGCGCACCAGGAGGAGGACGGAGGCTGCCGGACCATCGGCGAACGCCGAGGTCGACACGCCAATCCACGTGGAGGAGCCCGCGGTGGTGACGATGCCGGGCGAGGAGCAAGCCGAGCAGCATGACGCCTCCCGGACTGATTCGGATCGGGGCACGACCCCGCCACCTCCCCCGCCACCCCCTCCGCCCCCGCCACAGGACGACATCCCTCTGGAAGCGGCGCCACCCCCACCGCCACGCCGAAGAGGAGGCCCAGGATCTGCCCCCGCCGCCGCCTCCTTCTCAACCTGCGCAAGCACCACCGACAGACGAGGTCATGGACTCTTCGGAGGCACCGGCCGGCCAAGGGGAAGGCGAGATGCGGCCAACCACCAAGGAGGTGCCCGAACCTGCCCCCCAGCCCGCGAAGGAGTCCAGGGAATGCGACATCCAGCGGCCGGAGTACTGCATCGCGCACGACTTCCCGGAGGAGGCCGGGGAGGAGCTCCACCCCTGCATGCACTGCGGGGAGAGGGCGGTCCACGTCGTCTGTGGATTTCAGATCTAGACGGCACTCGGGGCGGAGGGCGAGGGGGTGGGCATCTCCCAGGCCTGCTCCCGGGACTGCTACTTCCGCGCGCTGGCGAGCCGCCAGCACAACACCCTGCCCGCGGACGTCATGGAGCGGATCCTGGGGTTCCTCCGGGCCAACCGGCCGGAACTCGTTTTGGAGCCCGGTGAAGTCGCCGCCCAGGGAGAGTCCGCAAACCAGGAGATTGGCGTGGACGAGATGAGGTTGGACGACATTCTGGAAGTGGCGGAGGTCGTGCAGGAGTTGGCGGAGGTTTGCGACCAGCCGGTGGCGGGTCCCTCGGGGGAGGAGGCCCTCCCTACGGTTGTCCAGCCGCCGACCGCCCCTCCTGCGGCAGCCGGGGCGGGTTCCGAACCCGCGCCGGAGCAAGAGGGGCCACCGATGAAGAGGAGAAGACTGCGTGAGGACAAGGCCAGCGGGGCCCCACGGGCTGGGAGGAGCCGTGCTGCCGGCGCCAAGCAAGGTGGCAACACGGCAGTGGCGGCGAAGGCGAAGATCGACCCCAACATTGGGTACGACTTCGCGGCCTGCCACCGCGACGTCCCCGAGAACGAGGGGAAGGCGCCGGGGCAGCTGGGCGTCTGGAGGCGGCTTGCCTATGGCGGTCTGGAGGAGCACGTGCGCCTGGTGCACGGGAAGACCCTCGGGAGCCGCGGCATCGAGATTCAGGACTCGTTCTTGACGCTCCTGTCGGCGGCGGCGGCGTACACCGACCGCGGGGACCCCCTCGTCTTCAACAACCGCCCACCGGTGGAGCTGACGACTCGGGCGTTCGTCGAGGACCACGTCCGGTACTTCCACAGAAGTTTCCGGGCCATCAACCTGACCCCGGCGGTGGTCGTGGTGGACTACCGGAAGGAGGACGCCGCGGCGAAGGCGAGGATCGAGGGGATGTATAACAAGTGGATGAAGGGGGAGGGCGTCGAGGAGCTCCTCGCCTGCGTGGAGTACAACCCTGCAACACCCCAGGGGGGGCGGGCTGACGACCCGCACAAGCCCACCTTCGTGACGATCGTGGGCAACCACTCGACGGAGGCCCACGCGAGGCTGCTGAAGCAGGGCCGGGAGGGCGTCCAGCGGTACCGGGCGGTCTACCTCTTCTTCCGGAAGCAGCTGGGGGACGACCACCTCCGGTTCCTGGCGCGGGCCGAGAATCTGCTGCGGTCGGAGGACGCCAAGGTGATCGCGAACTACTCCGACCACACCTCCCCCGTGCACGTCATCCCCTTCATCCGCGAGATGTGGGTGAGTCTCGGGAGCCCGCCGCGGATGCCCCCCGGAACCGCCAAGCCGCAGCGCGTGGAGACGCCCGTCACCGACGCGGAGCGTTGGTTCGAGTTCTTCACCCGCCTGAACAACACGATGGAGCGGCCCCAGGAGGCGTCCGTCCAGGCCGACAAGAAGGACAGGCGGGAGGCGAAGAAGCGGGCAGAGGTGGAGTATGTGAGGGAGCTCGAGATAGCCCGGGAGAAGGGCCTCGGCGCTGAGGAGATGGAGAAAGCTCGCGAGGATGTAAGCTTCCTTCGCGCAGCCCCACCTCCCATTCCACTACGCATGCTTGATCAGCCATCGCTGTAGAGATGTTGTTCGCGCGCGCGGCGTGCGCAAACGCAGATTCACAATTCCGCAATTCGATGCGGGATGCGCCCACCTCTTCAGCCACTCGGACACTTCCGCGTTACCACGATTCGCATATTCCTGACCGGCTGCTTTTCTGCGACGCAGGCGCTCAGCCGCAAAAACCAGAGCATGAAAAAATACATGGGCTCTGTCGCGCGAAACTCCCCCTCCCGCATCTACACCGCCGAGATGAACATCGCGCTGATGGGGAAGCCGGCCCACAGGGCGTGGATGCAAATGATCCGCGCCCTTGAGGGGGAGTCGGAGGTGGCGGGTCTGTCACCGACAGTCCGTCCCCACGAACGCGCGGTGCACCGGGCGTACCTCAAGAGCGTCTCCGCCTACCCCGAGTCCTACTACGTGGAGACCTTCGGGGCCATCCTTGGCGGCGCCGCCGGCGACATCATGGAGGTCGTGGCTATCCTGCGGCGCAAACAGGAGTGGTCATCCCCCACCGTGGCAGACTGGTTCATCAGCCTGCGGGAGCACGCCGAGTGGACAGCCCGCCTCCACACCTACAACTACCTCTGCACGGTGCTGAAAACCAGGCTTCCGAAGGTGGAGGGTGTGAAGGTAGAGGAGGTGCAGGAGAGGTGGGGGGCCCAGTTCCAGTTGGTGGCCGGCTGGAACCTCGACGTCCGGTCGTCCCTGGAGGCCTGCAGGAGCTCCACCCAGCGCAACTTCGTCCTATCCCTGGACAGGAGTGCCAAGGACCCCCTGCCCCTCAAGATGAGGAAGGCACAGGAGCTGCCGGACGGGCCCAAATACGTCGACCTGCTGGGGGACCTCGGCGTGAGCGACGCCTCGAAGGAGCACTGGCTCCCCCAGTTCCTGCTCCCGACGCACGCCATCTCCGAGGAGGCGCGGGTGGGGGGCTACGGGGAGACTCTCCTGAAGAAGGTGACGTCGGTGCACGCCCTCCTATGCGGGTCCCTCACCGGCTCCATTCAGGCGCGCGAGGAGACCCTGCTGAAATTCCGCCTGCGCGCCGGGGACCTGGCGTATGACACGGAGGCCAAGGTCCTCGTCAGGCCGGACCAGAGGGACAACCTCGTCCTGACAGGAGCCGGTACCGGGCTCTCGTTCATGACGACGGACGAGGCGGACTTCCTGGAGCCCTTCCTCCGCGCCAGCCGCCAATGGATGCGGCGGCAGCCTCCCCTTCTGTACAGCACGGCCGACGTCCTCTGCTTCCTCCAGGCCACTGTCGTCGAACGGCTTTGGGAGCTGGCGTACCTTGCTGGCACGGTGGGTGTGACGGTCCCCTGGACGCGGCGGCATCCCGTTGCGTTTGCGCGCGCCGCGCGCGCAAACTCCCGTCAATCCCATGCGTCTTCTGCACTTGATCTGTCGAGGGCGTGGTCCCGATGCCGTCCTCGCAAGCGCGGATCGGGAGTGAAGGGTGTCCTCCTGGCCGGTGGCCGGCGCTGTCCTCTAAACACGGCGCTGTCCCGATACGCTTGCGCGCGCTGCGCGCGCAAACCCCGACCCCCCATTCCCCGCTTGTTCTTTCTGTTGCATCAACGGCACGTGCGCTGCGCAGGCGGATCCAAGGCAGACCACGGGCATCACACAGAAGCAGGTCGAGTACGACCCGTCGGGGGAGGACACCTGGGATGGTCTGAGAAGCGACGCCGGGTTCACCACCGCCGACCTCTTCGACTTTCTCAAGCCGTTCATGGGGTCCCGGGCCAGGGGCTGGCGGTGGGACATCTACAACAACCCCCCCGCCAAATTCACTGACGCCGACCTTCAGCCAAAGGAAGCCCCGGAGTGGATACCCGGCCACGACCTGCCACCCCGGCCGCCGACACCCCCAAAGCCCGAAAAGGAGGGGGACAGTAGGAGGCACACAATGGCCATTCGGTTCCCCGCCATAGACGCCGACATTCAGTTGGACGACCAGCACCTCCCCGATCCCCTCGCCAAGCGGGCCCACATGACACTGGCTGCCTATGCGCACTGCGCCGCGCTGGGACAGGAGGTTACCGTGGAGAAGGAGGTCCGCAGGCGGGCGCTTTCTGGGGGGTTCGTGCCGTGGCGGCCGATGCAGGTGGCACGGTGGGTCGTCCCCAGGCTGGGTGTGGACTTCGGCCACCACGACCCCACCACGCTCCTCTCCCACCGCAAGGTTGTGAGGGCGAGGCTCGTGGAGGGCGACGTCAGGGAGCGGGCCGCCTACAAGCACGCGGAGGGCTGGTCCCAGGAGGCGGAGCTCGTCCTCATCGACCCACCTTTTGGAATGAAGAAGCACGACCCAGAGGTCGGCCTTCCCTGGGACAAGGAGGAGGAGCGCTGGAAGGGTGCGGACGTCCGCCTGGCGCTGGACGCCTGCCACGCTTCGGGCATCCTGCCACCCTCCGCCATCCGCGTGAATGGCGCCCGCCACTTCAACGTGGCGATCTACACCCGCCACGAGGACGTCCACGCGATGCTGGAGGCCGTCCACGAGTGGGCCACGGAGCAGGAGTACCCCGTCAGGGGTCACTTCGTCATCACCATGGGCCGCGACGAGAAGGCCCACCTCCGTAAAGGGGCGAAGACGCCCGGCCACGGCATCCCCATCCTGGTTGTGAAGATTAACCACGGCCAGGATGGTGTGAGGGCGGACGACCTCGGGGGCCGGCTGGGGGGGAGGATGACATACTTCTTCCCCAAGCCGGAGGCGTCGTCGAAGTGCGGGCGGCACGAGCTGGACGCTGTGCTGGTGGGGGACCAGAAGCGGAAGGTGAACCGCACCCAGAAGTCGCTGGAGGAGTCGCGGCTCTTGGTGCGCCTGCTGTCCCCGAGCCAGGGGTCGGTGCTGAGCCTGTGCAACGGCACCGGCACTGCGATGGTCGCCGCCCTCCTGGAGGGACGCGACGCTCTGGGATTCGAGACGGACGCCGTGCAGAACAGCTGCGCCCGCCGCCGCCTCCAGACGCTCTTCCACCGGGAGGGCCAGTTGTTCGCCGCGCTGGAGGCCCGGCGCAACCCGGAATCCCGTGCCGTGCAGGAGGTGGCAGAGTCACTGGAGAAGCCCGGTCTGATTGACGATGCGGTGAGTACAATCCCCCCCTGTTTGCGCGCTCTGCGCGCGCGAACCCTCAACAGCAGACGATCCTAATTTCCTCCCGGTACTCACCCTCGACTGCTTGTCCTCGCAGCACACGGCCACCGGGTCCGCGCCGCTCCCCGAGAACTTCCAGGCGTTCCTCAAGGACGAGGTCGCCATGAACAGCATCCAGTGGATGTTCGGGGGGGCTTGCGCCAGGCTGGCCGAGCCGTTCTTCCGGTCCATCCTCTGGGAGGACATTGGCCTCATCAAGGCCAGGGGGGCCGCCCTCGCCCGGGAGGTGTTCGCGGACACCAGGTACTTCCTCCGCACGTTAGCGGCGGGGAGGGCCCTGACCCTCCAGCAGGCCAAGGACTTCACCGAGTGGAACCGGAACAACAAGGACGACCACAACGACACGGTGGAGAAGGAGCAGGCCCTGGAAGCCGCGGTCTGGGTGGGGTGCTACGAGGAGTAGCCCTCGAAGGAAGAGGAGGACCGGTGGCGGTCCACGCTGAAGGCGCCGCTGAAGGCCGCGACGGGATCCGCGTCAGCGCACCAGCCCGTCGACGAGGCCCCAGCCGCCGCTGTCGAGGCCAGGGATCATGGCGCCGGCGACGCCTGCATTGCCGGAGGGACCCACGAACCCACCTCGTCCCCGTTGGCTACCGGGGTCGCAGAGACGCAGGCCTCCGAGGCTGGCTCCCACTCCACGATGTCGGAGTAGTGCGGACCTGTGCTGTGCGGGGGGGGGGATTTGAGACAGACAGTTTTGTAAAATTGTGAGACATCGCATCATTGCCTTGCTCTGAGACAGCCCGTTGCTTTGTCGGCCTGCTGTTTGCGCGCGCCGCGCGCGCAAGCTGGCACTGGCTCTTCCACTATCCAACGACAGCGAAGGCCCGTTCCGCCGGGCACATCCCACGTGTTCGCGCAGCTTGCGGCATTGGCCGGCAGCACTGCAGGACAATGAACGGGGCGGATGGTTGGTCGCGTGTGGCCACCTCCGTCGACTGGCAGCTGCGAACAACGGCGCCGGCCGGCTGCGGCTTGCATGTGACGCATGATTTCATCGGCGGTCCCCTTTCCTGTTCCAGGCAAAGTCCGCCACATGTGGGGCGCTTGCGCGCGCGGCGCGCGCAAACCCCGCACCTCTCAGTCGCGCCTGCCGGGAACGCGCGCACATGTGACCACACATCAACGGCACACCATCCCATCGCAGCAACCTTGCCTCCAATGGAAACCGCCCACCATGTACGCGCGCGGGAGCCCGGCCGTCACGCGGTGCATGCCAACCCCGTCCCACGACCGCAATGCTGGCAACGAAGCTCCTTTTGCAATCGGTTGGCGAGGCAACCAAATGGCGGCGTGCAGGGCGACGAGGCCCCGCGCCGTGGCGCATGGCGGTGCCAGCGCTAGTTGCGACGCACCTGAATGCGCTCGGCGTGGGCGGCTCGACGGCGGCAGTGGCCATGCGGGTGGGGGTCAATGCGGCCCCGTGGACAAGATCGCCCAGTTTCCGCATCCCCAGATCTGCCGAATCGGAATATTCGCCACGTCAGGATTCGGGCACGTGCCGGGCACACGCCCATCACTCAATCCCGTGGTTGACGCGGACCCAGGCGCGTGGTGGCCACGCGCCCGAATCCTGACGTGGTGAATATTCTGATTCGGCAGATTCTCCCACAGCCTCATACGCGGCATTCGTTGTCGTGTGGTCATTTGTCGCCGCGCCGCCGCCCGCCCACCGCGCAAGGAGGAGCACGCCGCGCCGCTGGGACCGCATCGACACCGCCATCCAGGTGCGCCCCGCCGCCATGCGCACGCCGCCGTGCCCCTGGCGCCCCGCTCGCGTCCATCGGGCGCCGTCGTCGCCGGCGGCGGTTGGTTTTCGTTCTTCCCACGCCAGATCTGGCATCCAGCCGCCGTCGGCAGCTATGATGGCTGGCTGCGCCACCGGGAAGCTTCGGGGGCCCTGCCTGGGAGGCCCCGGCGTGCGGTGACATGTGGCCCCGTCCCCGTCCGGTGGTGTTTCGCGCGGGCGGCGCGCGCAAAGAGGCCCCCACATGTGGCGGCGGATCTGCTGCCCCCATTACGCCCGGCAAGAGCACGCGTCAGTGTTCGTGGACGCCCGCAGCGCGGAGCGCGTCCCCCCGGCGGTCCGCCACATGTGGACCCTTCGTCCAGTGGTGTCTTTGCGCGGGCGGCGCGCGCGTGCAGCCCACCACATGTGACGCCGGATCTGCCTCCCCTTGCAGTGCGTGGGGCACGAGCTCGCGCCGACGTGCATGGACGCCCGCGACGCGGAGCGAGCCCCCCTTCGCGCGCGCCACGCGCGCAAGAGTCTCCTCCCCATGCCAGTTGAGCACGGACGCCGTCGGCGCAAAACGCACGGCCGACAGCGCTCGCAGACCGCCGCCAATCCGAACATGGTTGTGAACGGACGGCAGTGGCGCGGAACGGACCTGCGTCGCGGTCCACCCGCAAGGTCGGGGGCCTTGCAGTTTGCGCGCGCGACGCGCGCAAACGCAGCTCCAGAAGACCCTTCGCCTGATGCGACAATGTCGTCGGGCAGGCACAATGGTTCGTGCAAACTGTTTTCGTGCGGTCCACTTCATGATCAAAGTCTGCGTGTTGCTGATCGGTGTTTGCGCGCGCGGCGCGCGCAAACCTTTAAGGGCGTCGGCGCGGCGCTGTTCCCTTCTCCAGCTGACGATTGCCCAGGGGGCCCGCGCTTCCCCCGAGTTCGCGAGCGGCACACCTTCTCCACTGACCGGATCCCCGACAACCTCGCCGGGTTCAATTAGTGACACCGCGCTCTTTGTCCATCGTCCAGGACCCGCGTGCGTGATGGAGTTAGCGACCTCGTCCATTTCAAGCAGCGCCACGCCGCGAAGTGGCAGCAGTTCCGCGTCGCGCGACATCCCGGCTTCGTACCTCTCGCACCTCACCACGCCAGCGTCCGGCGCCTCGTCCAGCCGCGTGCGAGAGGAGACCGTCGAGATGATGCACGACCGCTTCGAGGAGATGGCGTCCCCCAGGAAGCGAAGGTAGACCTGCGGGGATGGCCAGGGGGGCAGGCGCGACCTCGCCGAAGACTCGCCCAAGCCGGCGAAGAGGAGAAGGCTCGAGAAAATGGAGAGGGCCGTCACCGACGCCCTTGCCTCGGGCGTCCCCACGCAGTGCTGCCACCGCCATTGCCACCAACTCTTCACGGCCGACGAGCTGGTGGCCAGGAAGGTCGTGCGGGCGATTCGTCGGTTCGACGAGGCGGACGCCGACCTCCGGGCGGACATCTCGCGCTGCCGGGTGGGAGACGCCTCCGCAGTGGGGCCAGGTGGAGACGGCGTCCCCGCCGTGCCCCGTCGCCAGCGGTACGAGTGGAGGGTTAGGGGCAAGGTTGTGTGCATCAAGGCGTTCGCCTTGTGGCACGGCGTCTGCGCCGACACCGTGTACCGGAAGACCGCGCAGGGGCGGGGTCGGAGCGGGGTTGTGCCGAAGGTGCGCCACCACGGAAACTGGAGGACCCACCGCCACGGGAAGGGGAGGTACGACTGCGCCGACTGGCTGCGGGACCTCGTCGGCCGCCTCGCCCAGCCCTTCCCCGACCGCACGGTCAGGGACCGGCGCACCGGGGAGGTCAAGGCCAAGGAGTTCCTGCCGGCGGGGCTGTTCTCCACCCTGCAGTCCGTCTACGAGTACTACCGCCGCGCGACAGCCGCCCGCCAGCCCCCCCAGCAGCCCGTCTCCTACACCACCTTCCGCAGGACGTGGCTTCAACGCCACTTCCAGGTAAGCGGCGGCCCGCGGCCCCAGGCCCTCCCCCTCGTCTTCCAGACACTCCAGGCACATTTGGCTGGGAGCGTCTGTGCCAGTGTGCTGACGACGAGCCCTGAGCCCGATTTTTCTGTGGTTGCCGTCCCCAGGTGCGCACGTACCGGCACCAGCCCTTCGCCAAGTGCGACACGTGCGTGAGGCTGAGGGAGACCACCAACCTCGCCACGGGGCCGGCCAGGGACGCCGCCCTGCGAATACTCCACAAGCACGAGGCGTACGTGGCCGCGGCGAGGAGGGCGATGGAAGAAAGGAGGCGGCACGCCCTGGACCACCCCGAGGAGGTCCTGTACCTGAATATCGACGGCATGGACCAGGCCAAAACGGCGATCCCGCGCGAAATGGCCAAAAGCAAGGCGGACGAGGTGGGCCTGCCCCTGACCACCAAGCTGATGGGCGGGATCGCGTACGGCCACGGATGGTGGGGCTTCTGGTCATTCCCGGAATGGGCGGCGTCCAGCAACCTCACGCTTACGTGCCTCTGCAAGATGATCAGAGACGTGGCCCGCTGCGACGCCGCCGCCCCGGGTCTCCTGCCCCCCCGGCCCGGCCTGCCCCCCGTGCTGCACCTGCAGATGGACAACGCAGCGAAGGACAATAAGAACCATTACCTCTCGGGTTCTGCGCCATGCTGGTTGGGGAGGGGGTGTTCAAGGAGGTGCGCGTCTTCTTCTTGCCTGTAGGCCACACGCACCAGGAGATAGACGCCACGTTCAGTCTCGTTGCCAACCGCGAGGGGGCGCTCTGCTTGGAGGACCTGATGGGCGTGGCGCACCGGGCGTGGGGGGAGCACGCGAGTGTGGGGAGCTCGCGGAAGGTGAACACGCGGGTGGACCGCGTTGCCGACTTCCGGCGCCTCTTGAGGTACAAGCGCGACCGCCGGCGGGGCGTCGAGGAGGAGGAGGAGGACGGCGAGGACGGGGATGCGGGCGTCCGTATGCACACCTTCAGAGGCCTCGGAACGGGACGGGACAACAAAAGGTGCGCTCGCAGTGGCCGGCTCGGGCGACCTCTGCTGTCCGCTCTTGTCGTGTGCGGGACTGGCGTGCGCCTGCGCGCGCCGCGTGCGCGAATGCGGAGTTGCTGCCTCGACGTGCGCCTCGCTTCCTTCCACAGCCCCGATCCAGCTCGTGCGGCATCACTTTCTTCCCGGCTTGCCACCCACAGCCTTGATTGCAAGCAGCGGCTTCACCCTGTCGCCGTGTCCTCCTCGCCACTACTCGTGGGCAATGAGCGACTTGCCTGCTAGGGAGGACCTGTGCGCCTACCCTTGGACGTGTCCTCCACACGGTCCCTCCCTTCTCCTAGTCAAGGGTGTGGTTTGTGTCCGCTGCCTTCCCAAGTTTGCTGGCAGGCAACTAAGGTTCGCGCGCACGACGCGCGCAAACCCGCGCCGTTTCTGACAGCGTTTTAGGGGTACACCCCATGGTATATGCCGGTGTGCCGCCTGTCGCCTGGTCCGCCGGCGGACGGCGCTCGCCGCAATGACGCCTCCCCGGCTCCACAGTGCTTCATTGCTGTGTGCGATCCTTTGGGCAGGTGCTTCCACTCCTTTAAGTTCGTCCTGGAGGGGGGGGAGCCCGTCGTGTTCGCCCGCGAACACGACAGGGAGGACAGCCCATGGGTGGGCACGCCCGACGGCCGGGGATGGCCGGTGTTCGTCCCGGGGAAACCCGCCCCGAGGTTTGCCGACCTCCGCTGGGAGCCAAGGGCAGCACTTCAGGACTTCGAGGACGTCAAGAAGAGGGTCATCGGGAAGATTGGCAGGTGGAGGCGCCAACTTGACGTGTGTGGGGACCCCGCCGCCGCGGAGGACATCAAACGGCGCAAGCTCCACCGGATGGCCAGAGCCGTGCGATGGTGGGAGGGCTTCATTGCCTCCCACGAGCGCACATTCCCTCTCGACGGGAGTGGCAGACCCACGTTCGCCATCGACGAGGGGGCCGCACTTCGGCTGGACAGCTTGTCACCCGCCGCGCTGGCCACCCCCTCCACTGCGCCCAGCAGCGCCTCCAACGCCCCCGCTCCACCCGTCGCAAGGTACGCGCGCCGCCGTGTGCAACATCCCGTCCGCCCGCGGTGATTCCACTTGCTTGCCCCCCTCCCCGTGGTTGCCTCACCATCACACTGGCGGTGTCGTCCGCAGGGACATTGGCCCGGTGCCCGGGGAGCGCCCCCTGCTATTTGGACACCTCTCCGCTCTCCCAAACGACAGAGAGTATGTCCCCTTTGACGCCGCGCGAGACATAGCAGCCGGCCACCAGGTGGCCATCGCCATGTCCGACGCCGATGCCAAGGAATGGGGCCGGCGCTTCGACATTGCCCTTGTCAAGGGGGCCAGGGCCACGGAGGGGTGTGATTCAGCGGTGAAGAAAGTATTCACAGTCGCATACTACGAGAGCGAGTTCCAGCCCCGACCCCCCTACAACTTGGGGACCCTCCTTTTTGACGCCGCGGACGATGCCCAGCTGAATGGGCGCTGGGTGGAAGGGCGGCAAATACAGGGGGAGGTGTCCTCCGACAACGTCATTTGCGATGTTTGGTTGGAGGCCAATGGGGTTGGGAGGGGGTGCATCCACCCCCAGTACAAACGGCGTCTCCAGGCGGAGCTGGAGCGTTGGGATGAAATGTGCTAGACAAGGGAGGGGCCATTTCTATAACTAGCGGCTTGTAATTTCCATAGTGTGCATCGCCAATTGTAATTGTTAGTGCGAAGCTATGCTGGACCCACAGCCTGTGGGTCGCATGCATTGAGTGTGGTTGGTTGCAGGCATCCCCGACCGGCTTCAAACTAATTATTTTTGTGCGCAACATTGTGGTTTCCTCCCGCGTGTGCTGCCCCGAAAAATGGCACGTTTGTGTGCATCCCTGTTGTTATGGCATTTTTCTTGCATTTTGCTAGTGCGCAAAATGCACGTTTTGTTGTTCTTTATAGCCCCCTTACCGACATTTTGCACGAAAGTTTATTGCCTCCAGCTCCGCCCGTAAGACGAGGAAGGACACGAGCCTCGCGAGGAGGCTCCACGGGGGATTGCACCAGGACCTGGTGCCGCTCTAGTCCTGCTGGAAAGCATCCACTCCTGCCGTACCGACGTCCCAGTACTGACTGTTGAACTGGGCGCAGAGGGCATTCCGGGCGGACGCGAATCGGTCCACAGAACAGGCCCCGAAGCTGCGGGCGACCGCCTGGAATATGCGCGGATTCAGGCGGTAGTCCTCCAAGGTCCGTATACGGGAAAGCCGGTCCGGCAGTACGTTCTCTGCCGAGGGAATGTACTCCGGCTCCAGGAGAATCCGGCGCGTAGTACACACCGCCTTCAACTGACATAAGGGCCTCAAGAGACTGGTGGCCCTGGTAGTCATGGAAAGGAGACAGTGCAAAACCACCTGGTTGTCCACCAACAAACGAACCCGCCGGGAAGTCGTCCCGGCATACCGGTGAGGAAAGAAACTGAGCAGGGCCAAGTGTACAGCCTGCATTTCATGAACATTAATATGAATAAGCTCCCGATCAAAAAATCCCCTCGCAAGCATGGGCTCCGCCTGGCCCAAAGACTGAAACGTCGCCCCCCAACCCGTAAGGCTTGCATCCGTTGCAAGTGTGCCTAGGAAGGGCAGCGAACTCGGGTGGAGAGCCCGGCCGGCAAGTCGCGAAATGTTTGTCCATGCCAAAAGGTCCAGGCGGGCTTGGGGGGTCAAACGGAGGCAATCCCGCCACGATCGTTTCCCTCGTAATAACTCATAAAGACTCATCAAGAAAAAGCGGGCCAGCGGAAAGGCCAAATACAACGAAATGGCATACCCACAGAATTGAACCAAATGTCGCGCCACTACCCCACCCGATTGAAGAAGGGCACGAGCCCGGGAGGCAATCGCAGCGGCCTTGTTCGGAGGCACCAGAAATTGGCACCGGGTAGTGTCAATGAGCACACCCAAATGGGTCTTCCGTTGCACCGGATCCCACTGGCATTTGGAATGTTTGAACTCAATCCCAAGAGCCTGAAAAACTCGCTGGACCAAAAGGGACCATTCCCGCAAACGAACCGGATCAGACATGGCCACAATGAAATCATCCAAATATGCCAAAATCAACGCGGGCACCTCCCGCGAGTACTTTAGGTAGTACTGGAGGATGGAGTCATTACCCGCTAAGCAGCCAAATCGAAAACGAGTTCCAGCCCGTGCACATACCATAGGGGTCCTTAAGAAACGGACCACAATGAGTATGACATGAGTGAAATAAAAGGGGGCCAAGGAGAGGCCAAACGGCAGCGCCCGACAGGCGAAAACTTCACCACCCATCCGAAAGAGCAAGAAATGCTCCTGATCGGCGTGCATCCGAACATGATGGTAGGCATTCTTGACGTCAAAGCCCACCAAAAAGTCGTTCTTTTTCAAAAGAAAACCGAAATCCTTCAAGCGCTCATAACGGAGACCGACCTTCTTGAGGTGGCGATTGATCCGCCAAAGGTCGATGACCAAACGGTACTTGGTCTGCCCATTCTCCGCTAGCTTGGCCACCAAAAAGGCGCGTGAAATCCGGGCGTTGGAAGAAGGCTCCGTCCGGATGATCGCCCCCGTCCGAAGGTACTCGTCGCGCAGCTCCTGACAAGCTTGCCATTCCGCCGGAGTCCTGAGAGGGTACTCGCCTTGATCGAAAGGGGGCGGAGGGCCCCCCGGGCCCCGCTGAAGCGGCACCCCCGTATGGATCCATCGAAGCACACTGGAGGGGGCGCCAATGCGTCGCCAGGCCGCAAGACGGCCCTGGAGGCGGGCGTAGGGCGGGGCCTCTAGGCGGTCGGCTTGGGAGGCGCAGATGGGGCGCCGGACGTCTTGGGCTTGGGGCGCTGATGCTTGGCGCCGGAGGAAGGACCGCCGGGGGGCGAGGCCACGGGAGGTTGGCGATTGAGCTGCGCTTGATGTTGAGCCGCTGCGGACTTCGTCGCCAACTTGAGCTGCTGATTGAGGACCTCCTTGCGGATGTGTTCGAGGGGCTCGTCGATCAAGGGGTCCCAGAACCGGCGATGCACCGCGCCCAATCGCACGTTGGTCTGGAGCGCTTTCCACAGCCCATCGAGAGAGGTTCCCTTCTGCTCGCCGTGGACCTGTTGAAGACGGATCAGGCTCTGAAGGCGCGATGTGATGGTCACTTGGGCGTGGACGTACGGCAGGAGGGCCTCCCGGAACTCCAGCGGGAAGGCCGGGTGTGCCACAAAGTCGATCGGCATGGCAGTGAGGTCGAACTGCCACGCGACGTAGGGGGCCCAGTTCTGGTACTATTGGAAGTAACCGGAGTTGGCGCCCAGGGCTTGCGCAAGCTGCCCACCTTCGGAGGTGCGGCGGACGTCAAACCACTCGGGGAAGCGTACTCCCAGAGGTCGGACCACCGGGTTGGTTACCGCTTGCGGTAGGAGCCGGGGGTCGGACAGCCAGACTTCGTCAAGGGAAGCCGTAGGCGGACCGTCGTTGAACCGAACCGCTTGGTCGTGCAGCCACTGCTCGGCCAGAGAACGGTTCATAGAAAGGACTCGGCCGTAGCCGGAGGGACAAGGCACTCGGTGCCTGCGGGTTGTGCCAACGCAGTGGCGCGAAGCGAAACAAGATAAGGAGGGGGACCGAGGGGCTGCCTAAATAGCCGCCCTCCGCCGCCCCGCCAAAGCCTGCCAAACTCGAGGGCGCCCTCGCGGGCGGCACCTCGGAATACTGTACTTTGACTGACCCACGGTACTAGGGGTGGCCAGAAATCCCAAGGGACGGGGTTGAGTAAACCCCAGGTTCAAACTGCACCGTTTGAATCGCCAGTGCAGCCCACCCATCGTCGCCCTTGGCAGAAACCCATTAACAGGATAGTTAACTTCATATCCGATCGGACCGTGGTGGCGTCGTATGCCGCGGACACTGTCTGCAGCGCACTGCAATCCCCGTCCCCGTTGCAACGGCAGCTGCAGCCAGCCTTGTTGCAGAACCTCCGGTTTCGAGTCTTCTTCTACCAAAACCACCAATGGAGTGGTTCATTTTCGCACTGTCATTTTTGAAGGAGCCAAGAAAAGCACATCAACAAAAGGGTGCACCTGCACGCAAGCTCTGGCGCCTGTTAAGGCCACGAGGCTACCACTCCGTCAGTCTCCTCAAATCCCGTCGCCTGTGGGGACATCTTTGTCGCTCAGTCCCATAAACTCCCCACAACAAAACCGCGAAGGGCAGCTGGAGATTTACACCCCACGTGGGGATCGGATCCCAATGTCTCGGAACCCAGGCTCCCGGTCTATCACCGTGTCGGCGACGGTGGACAATTTGCAACGCATGGTTCGTATCGCACATCGCACAGTCATATCGAATGGGGGCAGCGCTTGAAGTCCCTCTCACAGCGAAGAGACATATGGGAATGTCGCACCAAATCTGCATCCAGACATATGAGCCCCAGCCACACCTGGCAAAGTTCCAACACGCGAAGTTGATTTTTTTGTGGAACATGCAGTAGTGACTGCATTCCTCCATGTAATATAACATGGAAAACAAGAAACACTCTTGTTTGACACATAGCATGTGTCCATATTAAGAGCTCCATTTTCCCAAGTGAAAAGACACAGCTCAAAACACTGAAATTTAAAATCCCTGGTGCTTGCTGAGTCAGCAATGCTGACGCTGTGCACCCACATCCAGATTTCCCCTTCTGGCAATGCTGCAAGGCTGCTCAGCTGCCCGCGAAGCATGCCTTGTGGATAGCTCGCAAGGTGCAATGATAATTTAATGTTTTCCTCTCAGCACTGATGCTCCGCACCTGAACCATTGCCCTTTGGAAAGCACAGAAAAGTCTTCTATGAAGAGCTCGCCAAAAAGCGCGAGCTGCAGACATGCGAGGTGCTGTACCAGGAGCAGCACCTGCTCTAACAACCTACTTCGGGGCGATGGCATCTGGTCTAATATGCTTACCTGCACATAGATATCTTGTCTCTTCACTAGGATTTTGGAACAAAGGCTCAGTTATCCTTGCCAGCTGTGGCGTTGTCGATTGCGCTATTCTGTGCATTATGCGCATTAGCAAAATTTCTATTTGCTTCTCTTCCGTGAGTCAGGACCATACATTCCAACATGTTGATTCACCGCGTTGGTGCCCTGGTACCCGTCCACCGCACACGCAACGCCACCAACATCTCCCGTGCTCCCAACACGCCACATTCGCAGATCCGGATCTGCGGATCCGCACGAAGCACGCCAGGTGGCCACTAAAATAAGGATTGAAACATTTGCTCGGCAAGCGGCGTGGCCTGACAGTGGTCGCCTGCCCTCCTCTCCCAGCTCCATTGCCACCCCTGCACCGCAAACGCTGAACGGCGATTCAAACTGAACACGGCAGAATGCTCCCTTGTGCGGCCTTCACAACTGCGTGTGGTGCAGCAGATTGTCGACCGAGACATAGCCGTGAGGCGAGAGCAGTGTTGCGCAACACCGGCACGCCATGTATCCGGGTTGTCAAGGTATTCGTCGCTTGTGGCGTCGCGCCGCTGATTGCTTTCGTTCTTGTTCGGGTCGCCAATGATGGAGCTCATCAGAAAACATAATATCTTATTGATGCTACTCAGTGGCCGACCCGTGAGGTCTAGAAGTGGGGAGAGCGAGTGTCGACAGCCTCAGCGCCTTCACTAATATGGCCATCACTCAACAGGTTGGTGCATAGCAAGGCGGGGCGACCCCAAAACCATCAAGCAGAGGTGCATACATTTAGCAAATTAGTGCTGTGAAGGTTTATATGGATTTGGATTCGAAGGCACCAATAGGCTGCAAGTCAATTCTGCATCATGAGTATGTCATGCCCATTCAATTTACAAGTATTCAAGAGGCGTTTGCTAACGAAATGCTTTAGTAGATGTTGTTCTGGCCATGATTCGGCCGATCTACGTACTACGGGACATGAACGGGACACCCGTTAATGGGGGCGGGGCGTGGAGGCGCCACGTGGCTGTGATATGGGAATATGACCCGCGGGGCATTCTGTGGCTGCTGACCGCAGGAAGTGGGGTGTACCGGACCGAATTGTGGCGATACGATGGTGTGACAGGAAGATTCCGGAGATTCAAAAGATTCTTTCACACAAAGGGGTTATATGGTCACTGGTAGAAAACGGCATGTTTGCGATGCCAACTTCGATGCCACTTTGACACAAAATGATGCCATCACAGTGATTGCAATGGCATAAAATGTGGCCGTGATCGCATCAGTTTGTGTCAAAATGGCATGGCAAGCATGCTGTTTTCTACTAGTGTGTGAAGTGTCGGACGCCTCGGGCAGATACAAGTACGGAGGGCGCGAAGAGCGCTGAAGGGGACGGTGCATTGTTGACTTGAGCGTGGCAGCTGTAACAACGACTGTCTGTGGTTTCTCTGTGCCTCGTGCGGCGGTCTAGGCATGCGGCCTGGCTGCCTGAGTCCCCTGGCAGTGTGCGCCACGTGCGCCATGGCTTAAGCGCAACAGCGCTCGACCTTTTCGAAGACCGCGGCCACCCTGGGCCGTTCTTGAGCCGTTTCCTTGCCGTTCACCACCAACACCTCGAGTGCGGTCGTGCTGCGGGCCAAGATTGGCCAATCATCGTCGCTGCACAGCCGTGGCAAGGCGGAAGGGTGTCCTGCTGCATTATGCGCTGCCGCATTGTAGACGGGGCCGTGGACATGGCCGACATTTTTGACTTCATCCACATTTGAGGAGCTGCTGCAATTGATTGTGGAGCTCTGGACGGCAGTTTCAAGCCTTTCTACAAGGACATTGTGTACGCTGGCCATCGGGTAGTCATCTGCTGCCCGTTTGAGACATCTTTTTGCTGACATTTTCATTTTTGGTGACGATCGTCATTGTGACAAGCGGCGTTTCGAGAGGAGCGAGTCCACGCAAGGGCGACCCCTTGGTCGTTCAGCACACTCTCAAAGAAAGTAGAGCTGAGGCTGCCAACGCGGGCCAGCACCCCATGAATGTGGGAGAGGGTTATGGATGGTTCTAGTTAGGGCCGGTGGAGCTCAACATTCTTTCACCTGTTAATTCAATGTTCTATCTCGGGTGGACAGACTCTCCAAGGAAACTCATTTGTTTGATCAGATGGCGCCAGTGAATATTGACCAAGTGAATTGGTCGAATTTAGATGGGTAGCTCAAGCGGCGTTGGATGGCAATGAAATTAACTATCCTGTTAATGGGTTTCTGCCAAGGGCGACGATGGGTGGGCTGCACTGGTGATTCAAACGGTGCAGTTTGAACCGGGGATTTACTCAAGCCCGTTCCCTTGGGGTTTATGGCCAACCCCTAGTCCTGTGAGTCAGTCAAAGTATGGTAATACAAGGTGCCGCCGGTGAGGGCGCCCTTGAGTTTGGCGGGCTTTGGCGGGCCGGTGGAGGGCGGCTATTTAGGCAGCTCCTTGGTCCCCCTCTTTGTCTTGTTTTGCTTTGCGCCATTGCGTTGGAACAACCCGAAGGCACCAAGTGCCTTGTCCTCTCCGGCTACGGCCAAGTGTTTTCTATGAACCGCTCTCCGGACGAGCAATGCTTGCACGGCCAAGCGGTTTGGTTCAACAACGGTCTGCCTACGGCTTCTATTGACGAGGTTTGGCTGTGCGACCCCGGGCTCCTCCCGCAGGCGGTGACCAACCCGGTAGTCCAACCCCCGGGTGTACGGTTCCCCGAGTGGTTCGACGTCTGCCGCACCTCCAAGGGCGGGCAGCTCGCGCAAGCTCTTGGGGCCAACTCCAGCTACTTCGAGGAGTACTAGAGCTGGGCCCCTACGCTGCATGGTAGTTCGATCTGACTGCCGCACTGATCGACTTCGTGGAGCACCTGGATTTCCTGCTGGCTTTCCGGGAGGCCCTCCTCCCATACATTCACGCCCAAGTGACCATCACGTCATGCCTTTAGAGCCTGATCTGCCTTCAACAAGTCCACGGTGAGCAAAAGGGAACCTCCTTCGACGGCCTGTGGAAGGCGCTCCAGACCAACGTTCGCCTGGGTATGGTGCATCGCCAGTTCTAGGACCCATTGATCAATGAGCCCCTAAAGCACATCCGCAAGGAGGTCCTCAATCAACAGCTCAAGTTGGCGACGAAGTCTGCCACAACCCAGCATTAAGCACAACTCAATCGGCAAGCTCCCACGACCCCACCCCCCGGCGGCCCCTCCTCCGGCGCCAAGCATCCGCGTGCCAAGGCCAAGATATCCAATGCCCCGACAGCGGCCCCCAAACCGCCCGTCTAGAGGCCCCTCTCTACGCCTACCTTTGTGGGTGACTTGCAGCCTGGTGACGCATCGGCGCCCCCTCCCGGGCTCTTCAACCTCTCCAATGGGGCCCAGGGGGCCTTCTGCTCCCCTTCGATCAGGGCGAGTACCCGCTCAAGACACCGGAGGAATGGCAAACTTGGCGGGAGCTGTGTGATGAGTATCTCCAGATGGGTGCGATCGTCTGGACGGAGCCTTCTTCCAACGCCCAAATTTTGCACGCCTTTTTGGTGGCTAAGCCGACGGAGAATGGGAAGACCAAGTTCCGGTTGATCATTGCCCTTCGGCAGATCAATCGCCACCTCAAGAAGGTCGGTCTCCGGTATGAACGTTCGAAGGATTTCAATTTCCTTTTATGGAAGAATGACTTTCTGGTGGGATTTGATATCAAGAATGCATACCATCACATTTGGATGCACACCGATGAGGAGCATTTCCTCCAATTCCAGATGGGTGGCAAAATTTTCGCTTGTAGGGCGCTGCCCTTTGGCCTCTCTTTGGCCCCCTTTTATTTCACTCATGTCATGCTCATTGTGGTCCGTTTCTTAAGGACCCCTGATGCATGTCCTTGGGCTGGAACTCGGTTTCGATTTGGCCGTTTAGCGGGAAATGACTCCATCTTACAATACCACCTTCAGTACTCGTGGGACGTCCCCGCATTGATTTTGGCTTATTTGGATGACTTCATTATGACCATGTCTAATCTAGTTCGCTTGCAGGAATGGCCTATCTCATGCAGGGGTTTTGGGGGCTCTTGGGATCGAGTTCAAGCATTCCAAATATCAATGGGATCCGGTCCAACGGAAAAAACATTTTGGGGCTATCATTGACACCACCCAGTGCAAGTTTTTGGTTCCACTGGATAAGGCAGCTGCCATTGCCTCTCGGGCTCAGGCTCTACTCTAATCAGGGGTGGCAGTAGCGTGGAACTTAGCCAATTTTGTGGGTCTGCCATTTTGCTACACTTAGCCTTTCTGTTGGCCCGATTTTTTTTGATGAGTCTTTGTTCTCTTTTGCGGGGAAAACGTTCTTGGTGGGATCGCCTTTCTTTGACCCCCCAAGCCCACTTGGACCTGGTGGCCTAGACTAACCTTTCTCGGCTAGCGGGCCATGCTCTCCACCTGGCTTCTTTGCCCTTGATCGGGACCCTCGCTACGGATGCGAATCTCGCTGGTTGGGGTGCTACTTTTTAGCCTTGGGTCAGGTAGAACCGTTGCTTGTGAGGGACTTTTTTGATTGGGATCTTCTTCATATTAGTGTTTATGAAATGCAGGCCGTGCACTTGGCTCTGCATAGTTTCTTTCCTCACCGCTATTCCGGGATGACTTCCTGGCGGGTGCGTTTGTTGGTGGACAACCAGGTGGTCTTGCACTATCTCCTTTCCATGACGACTTAAGCCGACAATCTCTTAAGGCCCTTACGTCAGCTGAGCGCATTGTGTACGGTGCGTCAGATTCTCCTGGAGCTGGAGTACATCCCTTCAGCCAAGAATGTACTGCCGGACCGGTTTTCCCATATACGGACCTTGGAGGACTACCGCTTGCATCTGCGCATATTCTAGGAGGTCGCCCACAGCTTCGGGGCCTATTCTATGGTTCGATTTGTGTTAGCTCACAATGCCCTTTGTGTCCAGTTCAACACTCAGTTCTGGGACATTGGTATGGCAGGAGTGGATGCGTTCTAGCTGGATTGGCACCAAATCCTAGTGCAATCCCCCATGGAGCCTCCTTGCGAGGCTCGTGTCCTTCCTCACCTTATGACTGGAGCTGGAAGCGGTGGTGTTGGTGCCAGACTGGCCAAGCACAGTGTGGTTTTGCCTGCTCCGAGCGATGGCCTGGGCGGAGATGTTCATTCCTTGCTAGGCCGACCTCTTTCTGCCCGGCGATCCGAGTCTCTTAGCCTCTCTCCCGCCCCCATGCTAGAATATGCTGGCGTTCTATGTGTGCCCGTGCCCGCAGACGACATGCCATCTAAGGCCGAATCGGAGGAAGGCGTGGCCCCTCCCGAGGCCCCGCCCTCTCTGCCGGTGGAGCCCCCTTTGGATCCTTTCCCGTTGGAGCCAGTGGTGGAGGATGACCCGTTGTACGGCACTGACTTGGATGGCTTGCTCTGTGATAATCGCTGCTGGATGGAACACCAGTTCCTAGCCTCCTACACGGAGGCCAATCGCCGGACTCTCCAAGCCAAGTTCCAGCGCTTCCAACGCCTTTGCGAGGTGCATGACTTGGTGGCGCTTCCCGTGTGGCGGGCTTCGATTTACCACTATATCCATTTTCTGCAGGAGGAAGGCAAGGTGGGCGTTCGGTCGCTGCCCCAGTACCTAGCAGCCATTTCCATAATGCATCATGTCGCGGGTCACCTTGGCTTTTCTGCCTTCGACCCGGTCACCCGCATCCTCACTCACGCTTGGCGGTTGGCATGGTTCTCGGCTCGATCCGCGGGCGATGTGCCCGCCGCGGCGCCCAATCCGGCCCGAATGGGCCTCCTCCGCCGAATGACGGCGGGCGGTCCGGGGCGCTCTTTCCTTCGGGGTGCGCAGTGTGGGCCCAGTCCTGCGATCGGCCGGGCGCGGGGCGGCAGTGCGCACAATGGGTGCGCGACGCCGGTGCGGCCTGCGGGTGCAGCCGCACGGAGGCAAGTGGTCAGCAAGAGTTACAACTGGTCGGGCATTGGGGCCGCCCTTTGGCGTGCCCCGCATCACGTGACAATGCAGCGTATCGATAGTATCTCATCCCCCAATACGGTGTGGAGGGGTCCCTTAAGTACTAGAACTTTTAATGGCTATATCTCCGCTACCGCTAACCCGAATGGCCTGATTCAAGAACCTATGGGCTCCTAGTAAGTTCTACTAAGAGATGAGATTGTTCATGAATGTTCATTATACCTCCCAGATACCCATAACCAAGGAAACACACTACCCCCTGTGCTTTACACCACAGCGGTGCAGCTGCTACACAACAACCCCATCTATGCCAACCCAATCCGGGAGCTAGGGCAAGGTTATCGCGAGCCAGGCCGCGGCCATTACTCTACTACAAAACAACGTCCACTCCAAGTTGCATCCAACGTGACCCGACACAAACAACAATAGCCCAATGGGCTGAGCCTGTGCACCCCACGAGACTCGAAATTCCCCATGCTCCTTCCCGGCCATGGCATCGCATTGCCGCGGCCAGTACTCGAGCTCAACAGAAACGAATCCCCATCCAACAACCACAACGAAAATAGCAGCGGAAACAGCACCCCATCCACACCACCCACCCACACCACCCACCCACCACACCAACGCCATCACCACTCACCTGAGGGTACCGGCGCCATGGGGGCAATTGGCGGCGGGCGGCAACAATGCAACATTTCACATACCCCAAGGGCATCACATCACATGCTGGCCAATCGAATGTACTGGGCTTGGGAATGCTTTGGGCGTACATTCTGCCTATGTGACGGACAACAACGATTTGAAGGGGCACGTGGATGTGCCACGGGGGCGAGCAGTGTCCATTGCCGAATCCATCAAAGACCCAAGCAATCGCACCCCACATCCACCATGCATACCCGTTGCACACTAAACCAGGCGTCTGGCCGTCCGGTCCGGGAATGGGACCCGCTCTGCAGCAGTTATCCATCACCTTTGCCAAAGTACAGGCGTCTGTACTTCACGGACCGGTGGTCTGTGTTGCTCCGTGAACTTTGATGGAATTCTGTCGACTTCTGTGGTCTGGTCAGCAGTTCCATTATGGGGGCCTGTCATCCGTGGGCTGCGGCATGGATTCCGTAACACGTGGTTCCATTCTGGAAGGTTGTGTGGATCTTTGTAGCCATCTATGCTGAAGTCAATATGGCCCCGCCCATTTCTGTAAGACACTTTTTCTCTCTGTGGCCCGCTCACGGATTCCGTTGATTGTACGGAACTTTAACGGAGCCAACCAAATTCTGTTGTGGATGGACAAAGGGGGCCACCTTTAGTGCAACATCACCGACTGGTCCCCATTTCCTTGCTGCTCTGCATCCTGGACATCGGCCTGACCACTGAGGACGGGCCCACCCTTTGGGTGGCGTGCGGGGCACACATCGACTACATTTTCTTCAACCGGGCCAGTCGGGCCATTTCATTTTGGTGGAGGATGTTCACGTCGATGCGGAGGTGATCACCTTCCAGGAGCGCAAGTCCAAGCTGCACCCAGAGGAGGCCCCCCGGTCGCGCTACCGATCGTGGCCTTCCCAAGGCGCCCCCGAGGTCATCGACCTCTTGCGCCGGTGGGCGGCCTTCCGCGATCATGCCTGGGCACAAACGGACCAACTGCCGTGCCATTTCTACTGCCTTCCCAGCGAAGCCACCCCTTTGTCCAAGACCATGGCCTCCTGGCTCTCGTCCCTGCTCGCGCACTTTCCAGACCTCGCCCAAGAGCCCTTCATGCATCATGGCCTGCATGGTGGAGGCGCATCGAGCTGCTTCGCCTTGGAGGTCACGGAGCGGCACATCCAGGACTGGGGTGGGTGGAAGTCAGACGCGATGTGGTTGTACATTGATATTTTTCGTTTACCTACGGAGTGGGATTTTCATCTCTTTGGTGGGATGACCATCACCGCCCATGACCTGCATGAGCAGTTCGGGCACATCTTCTGCCCCGGAGGGGCCTCGCATTCCCGTAGAGAGTGACTGGGCAAGTTTGATGGACGGGAACCTTGGGTATGTGAAGTTGACGGTTGTTTGTAAGTATTGTCATGGGGGTACATGACGGGGTGAGCTCAGGAGACCGGTAAGGCAGAAATGAAATAAACTATCCTGTTAATGGGTTTCTGCCAAGGGCGACGATGGGTGGGCTGCACCGGTGATTCAAACCGCGCAGTTTGAATTGGGGGTTTACTCAACCCCATTCCCTTGGGATTTCTGGCCAACCCCTGGTACTGTGGGCCAGCCAAAGTATGATAATACGAGGTGCCGCCGGCGAGGGCGCCCTCGAGTTTGGCGGGCGTTGGCGGGGCAGCGGAGGGCGGCTATTTAGGCAGCCCCTCGGTCCCCCTCCTTATTTTGTTTCGCACCCGGCCCTCCCACCCTGGAACGTGGAGTTCGTGTTAGTTGTGGGATGGAGAGGGAGTTGAGGGAGTGAAGTACGGGAAAGGGAGCTGACTCTTGGGGAGTCACTCACTGAGTGGCGTTGAAGTACTAGCAAAGCGAATGGGCAAGTTTCATGGACAGGAACCTTGGGTATCTGAAGTTGACGGTTGTTTGTAAGTATTTTCATGGGGGTACATGACGGGGTGGGCTCAGGAGACCGGTAAGGCAGAAACATGTGCCACTTTGGATTTCGACCGCAGTCTGTTGTTGCCTGAATACATGTGGGTTGGGGTAATGAGGCCAGAGAGGCACACACAACGCCTTCAGAATCGCGACTCCACCGCCTGACGCTTTGGGTTTTGTGAGCTGTGGCAGGGGGAATTCCTCCTCAATTGCGCATCCTGCCGCTCCCTTCCAGGCGGTGCAATCGCTGGCTATCACAAGGTGTCGCGGCTCCAACGACAGCACAGAGCTTTGGCACTGGAGCCAAATTGGTCGCCGTCCCTACTGTGCCGACGGTGCTGCCGTTGCCAATCAAGACTGGTGGTTCTTTCACAGCAGACAAGGGCGTCGCACACAGAAATTGTGGATTGCTCGCGTAATCGACGTGAAGAATTAGCAACACATGCGCTTGGAAATACTGTGTTGATTGTGGGTCGGATGGAACTGTGTGGGTTATGCGTGCGCTGGCACCGGCTGGCAGTGCCTGTGAAAGAGCCAAAATTTGCCAGCCACTCGGTCGGCGCCGCCTTCAACTGGGCCTCACAGCGAAATTGTGAAAATGTCATCCCACAAGGCGCCAAGCAAGGACCCCATGGAAATGTGAAGCTGAGAGGTGCGCGAGCATCAGCAGGCCCGTTGCTTACACTAGCTGTAACATCCTTATTCGGGGCCCAATTAAATCAACAGCCAATTGCGCATCACCACCATCGCGGTGCGCGCACACGTCCCTGGGCGGCGGCGACACCCCCTCGGAGGGGCAAATGGAAACAAATCTCAATGCAAACGGGGCGTCCTCTCACATGGACTTCTCTCCCCAGCGGCAGGGCGTGTACACACTCTGACACACGACACCCTGGTTGCTCAACAAAAAAAATGCACAGGCTGCGCCCAGGGGCGCGCGGAAAGACGAAACAGATAGAACAAAAGATCCCCACACGACGTCCACCGGCCACGGCGCCGCTGCACAAATAGCATGTGGCAGGCACCACCCGCGGCCTCTCATGCACACGTACTTTGCAGAGCAGTCGGACATGCCAGGCCAGACTGCGGCCCAGCCTGTCTTCACCAACGCCGCCTTCCAGACAGCCTCCCACACTTCACACTGAACCACCCAACACCTTCCCCCGAGGGTCGGCTTGCTTGTACACCGCACGACACACTACACTCATCTCCTCTCTCGACATGACAGCCCATGTACACGCAGACACACGCTACACCACACCCGTCACACAACACTGGCCACTCCCCTTCCCGCATCCCTGCAGTGTGGCTTCCCAAGGTGGGCCTGGGTGTGCCAAGGCCTAGCGCCTATTCCTCACCTACAATCTCGTACATTTCCTCCCTACCTAACACTGGGGGGGGTAGGAACCGCCAGCCGGGCGCACGAATGCGCCCGGCCGGCATCTCCAGGGGCAGCCGACACAAGCCGCCCAACACCCCTGGAGTGGCAGCAGGCCACCTGTTGCAACCGCCGCACGAATAAAGCCTTGCCATCCCCACGCGGGCATGGGGTCCCGGTTTGGGACATCCCCCTCCCACGGCACTCTCCAACAGGTTCAAACAATAGCCGGGGATGGCAGGGTGGGAGGCCAAGCCCCCCTCCCCGCCCCCTGAAACCACCGTCACCCCCTTGTCCGATACAAAAGTGCCCATGCACACGTCATAATTGTCAATGAAGCCCACACGTTCAACACGATCCAGTCACGTTCAGAGTCTACCCTGATCTGGGAAGCCAGGGTGGCGAACACCGCTGGGCCAGCCGACCAGCCGAGGGCCAGAGCACAGAACTTTGCAGCACGCGCATTGCCCCATCCACAGGCTGGCCCATGGTTTGCCCGCCCCCAGCCCCTCAACAGTCACAAAGTCAGTTGAGCAAAGTCTTTCGTGGCACAGCTCACACATGCCTCTAAAGTCGTTTGTGCTGTCCCCTCCCCAGGCCAGCCAGCTCGGCTGCCATCCCACTGCGAATGCTGGGCAGTGGCACAACGCATCGCCTGGCTGGCAAAATTCAAAATCACAGTGCCCATCCCGGTGCAGCAGAGCAGGACACGCACCGAGCCCATCTGCATACCCTATCACATCACACAGCTCCCAGCCAACACCGTGGGGAGCTGTGAGGGTGCTTGATTGCACCACAGGGCATCTGCCAAACATGAAGAGACACCACAGGAACTCCGATCAAAACGTCACACTCTGTCACCCACACAGTGGCAACAGAAAATACACTCTGACATCTCCCCGGCAGCACCATCTGTCCAATCGGCACTGCCCAATCCCCCCCCCCCCCACCCCCACCTCCTATCCAGCCCCCCAGAACCCAAACCCACCCAAAAGAGACACTGAGCGTCCACAAACAATTCCCATTGTCAAGTATTTCCAGGAACCCCCAAAGGGACACCATCAGGGCCTACTGTAACACTGAATCCCATACTGGCCAAGCCTCAAGGGCCCTCAGAAAACTGGGCGCTCGTAAATCCCACATTTTTGTACACATTTTTGGGCACGTGGCAAGCGGGCGTTTTTGCGTGTGCGCATGCGCGCAAAGCTTCCATATCCTTCCTCTTCTCAAGGCACTGGACACCAAGCCCATTCCCACCCCACCCCCAACCCACACCTTTCATTCATTTAGATTCCAGCAGACCTGAACTGGCCCAATATTCCAAAAGCAAAAATCCCTCACGCACCTCATCCCAAAGTAAAGACCCGCAACAAACCCCTGATGTGACAAAACCCCACCCAATCCTCTCAAAGTTCAAGTACGACACCCAGTCGACTTGGCGTTTTATTTTTCAGGCCATGAATTGAACAAATCAATGTGCCGCGACGGCTGAGTTGTTAGGATAGTGCACGTTGGTCCAATTGTGGACAGGCGTTGCCTTGATCGCGGGCCCATTGGGCTTCCTGCCATTGCTTGCCTGTCAAAACACAGAACACATCACGGGCGAACACAAGGATACCTGCAGGAGTTTGAACGAACTCTTTCCGCAACCTTGCCCACAGGTATTCACAGACATGCTGCAATACATGATGGCTGCAAGATGGCATAGGCCGCCAAAACAGCACACCATGTGCCCTGGCTTAGCCCCTTGATGTGAGTTGCCCTGCCTGTTGGATTCTCTCTTGGCCAGGCCATTGTCAGGATATCAGCACTCTCACCTCTTACCCCCAGACAGCATCATCAGATGAGTGTGCTGAGGTGCATGCACTGAGCATCGGACAGTCGCAGCAAGGTCCAATAAAATTTGATCAAAAAGGTGGCAAACACGTGAACATCGCACAGAGAAGCCATCTTGTTCAGACCCTTCCAGCCCAATAATCATGTACACCCCACTCCACCTTGTCTCAAGCTATTTGGGCAGCATATTGGTACAGTGCTTCACTGTTTCTCCACTGGGTCTCACCTCGTCGACCGCCTCAAACACAAGCGGCAAGTAGTCGGGCTCGTGACAGGGGAAGCGTGAGTTGCGGAAGTGCTCGATCAGGGCATTGCGACCTTGCACTCGGGCGTATGTGATTTCGCACACCTGCAAGCAGCCATCACCACATTCTTGACTGCTCTTCATGCATATCCAACACTGCCCTTGTGTGCATCTCGCCCTTGTGCTGTAAAACTCTGCCCTCGCACCACGTGATGTTGTGCACCTCAACATCCACAGTTTCTAACCTTGCTTTTTTCTCTATAACAGAATACTGCATCAAATTCAAGAGCATAGGCGCAGCCCTTGGTCCATGAAATGTCCAGGGTCCCAAGGTCTGGCCCTGTCTTGATGAAAGAGATGTGCTTTAATTTGTCACCGCACATTACACAGTATGCACTTGTACTGCCGAATATGGTTGAACAGCAGAGCTACAGGCAGTGACCGGACAAACAATACAAGAGTGTTGCTACCTATTCTCCTCACATCGCAACATGCATTCAAAAGCAGTAAAAAACACCCATTAAATGTTCAACTGGAGCTGAAGGGCTTCCATAGCGATTTCTGCAAACCAAACCGTGCGCACGCAAGGGTAACGTCCCTGCGACATACTACAGTCAAATCTGACAAGTGCCGAATAGCAGTGCACAGGTGAAATGCAGTAAGAAAGCTCAGCTGGCCACAGAAGCAGTCTGTATGTCCATGCATCCCTTGGTGCAGGAGCATGTGACATATATCGACATTTGAGGCAATGCGCTGGAAACCAGAAACACTTTCATGGAGTCAGCTTTATGGTCTGTAGGCTTTACAGCAAAACGTTCTGATGTACAGCAGAGCGATGCAAGCATTCTGATGTTGCCGGCTTTGGCACTGTGCTGCCCACGCAGTCAACTAACAAGTCCTTACAAATTCAAAACCAAATGGTTCAGTCAGTGAGTGAAATTCTCCTCTGTGAGATTTTGAGCAGGAAAGTGCTTGCAACAGTGCATTTCAGCGAATGGACAATAGCCTGTACTGTCGCCAGCCAAAATACACCCAATTATCCTCATTTCCAAAGACAGAACAACTGCCGACACTGGCCGCCACCAGGGGGCCAGAATAAAACAGTACAGATGGACTGCTGTCAGCCATAGCCTTGGTAGTGCCAAGACAGTGCTTCATCACCTTCTTTGAGTTGAACTCCTCCCAGCTCTTGGAGTGGAACTCCTTGTAGAACTCAGCTGTGGTGGTCGGCGTCTTGAAGTTCACGAAGGCATACCCCAGGTTGCACCGGTTCTTGAAGTCGATGGGCAGATAGAAGAAGTCGTAACGCCCACTGCAGCACAGCAAAAAGCATGGGAAAACTGCTCTATGCACTGCATTACATATCTAGTCACACAATTATGTGCACCTCATACACCTCGAAATACACTTAGCATGCATTTCAGGCCTTGCTGAGCACTTTGTTGCAGTACTTTGCTGCATTTCTTCACAATACATTGTCATGCACGGAGCCGTATGTCTACCTCCATCTGCAGCAAGTCCAGCAACAAGTATTGGCTGTATTCACACCTTGTGCAGACTTTGTGCATCTCGCTGCACACTGTGCACACAATTTGCCTATTGTGCACATGCACTACTGCAGTATTTTGGTGTGCACAGTGGGCTACCAAAACTTCCAGTCCAGCACAATCAGCAGCACTTTCCGGCTGTATCCGCACCTCACATGAGCTTTATGAATCTTGCCAGATACTTCACGTGTAATTTAGAACACAGTACTTTATGTGCACGACGAGATACCTGTACTTCCTGTCCAGCACATCCAACAGCATCTTCTGGCTGTATTTGTTGGGTATGTTGCGAATCATCAGCGTGGTGCGGGCATTGGCCGACTTTGTGCGTGCCTCATCCATGCTGAACTCATACTGCATCGCAACATTGGCACATTCCTCAGTACTTCAAAGCAAGAAAGCACGGGGCCCCACTGTGCCACAGCACATGTTCATAGCACACTGCCGAAAGCCCGCAGAAACAAGTTCCAACCAGCAGCAAAACGCTGAAAGAGCATAACAATGTGCAGAGGGCCCAAGGCCAGTCCACCAGCACTGCACTGTTAGGAATCTTGGTGTAGCTCCATTCAGGTTGAATGCAGACACAGCCAAACGTGGGTTTGACCCCCAGCTGAGCGGTTCGCACTTGGCGGGCAGGCGTTGACGACTGCCACAAACTGGCAAAGGCTTGCAGACAACCCTGAGACTCTGTGTGTGTTGGTCGAGCACATGCCTTCTTAGGACTGATGTGGCTATAAGCCCGGATTTTGAGTGTACCATATTTCATGTCCCAACACCTTCAATGGTAAGCTCTGGAAGATACCCTCAACCATCAATGAATCGGTGGGGGACCAACGCCCTGGCACGCGAGCTACCAGCACAGCATTCTGGCAAACCTAGCAAGAATGGATTTGCCTTCAGCCCTTCACCAAGCCGATGGTGATGATTTTCATACATCATCGCATTGTTCTAGTCGAGTTACTTCGAGTCGAGCATGGCCATGAAGTTGTCACCTTGATTCAAGGAGCAACTGAGATCTGCAACCTCCCTTTGGGCATGCTCCTGTGGGTCCCTGTCAATGCATATCTTATCGCTGTTCATGTTTGCTCTGTGTGGTTGGCACTGCCTCATTGCCATTCATGCAACTCCATATCACATGCTGTTCCTGTTGTGCTGGGATGGTACTGTATCAGCTTCCACACCATAAAAACAACCTTACCAAAAGTTCTGCTCAGGACAGGGCAACCCAACTGATGCAACATGTCCATTCCTTTTGAAAGGGACTCTAACTGCAATGCACCTGGACTTTGCCAACCTCAAGTAGAGCATGTAATTGCTCACAATTGTCCTGTATTTGATTCAGCACAGCGCCTGTTGACTGTATGTTTATGAGTTCATGACTGTCTTTGCACAACACCCATAGTCGAACAAACATGGATGCTGTGCATGCTGACCGATGATGTGACATGGAACTATCTTGCACAGTAACTAGTACACACCAGGACAGGCAAGCCTCACATTAGGTTAGCTATTTCTGCCAACGATGCATTCCAACATGCATAATGGTTGTGTCAGCCTCACCTGAGCAGGGTCGTAACTCCTATCATTGCATCCTCTTCCGGTACGGTGCGACCTCCAGGGGTGCATGTCCGACCCACTTGCCCTGTTCATTGGCGACAAGGGCAGCTCTGCCCGCAGGCCTCCCATTACACTGGCATCGTAGATCCCTTGTGCTTGCATCATCATGGGCTGACCACCAAGGCCATATGGCACCATTGCTGGCATACCTGCACAGACAGAATCAATTAAGTAAGTATCGCTTCCCTGTCATTCTCGCCAAGCCTGCTCTTTTCTGCGGAATGGTCTTGGAGTGCAGGGTACACCATGACTGGATGCCAACTTGAACAAAGCTGAGTCGAACCACAAGGGTTCAATTGAGACATCCCACTGAACGTTGCTGTCCAACAATGCCAGCTCGGTGAAAGGACTTGACTTTTACCAAGCTGCCTTATCCGTTGTGAAAAGTATGTATTTAATGATAATTTAGCCCAACAATTCAAGCATAACGATCTGTGCTCATGTCGGGGTCTGTTGGACTGTGCAGTCTGCCTGCCATTGTGCACATGTGTGCATGTGTTTCAGGCCCATTAGCATGGGACAGAGACACGACGCTTGTTGCTGTTGTTCTCCGTGCATTCGGATTGACAACAACAGCATGTCTGCCACGATAGGGTCAGGACATTGGGGTTTTCAGGAAGGGGTGGGGGGGGTTGGGGGGGTGTATAGAAGGAGCAGTCAGCACATAACTGACCCACAACATCTGTTGCAGCACCTGACACCCACCAAAGGCGTCACCATGCCAAGAGCACATATGGACACTGCCCGGCGCCCCCAACAAGAACGATTAGACAGTGGGCACCCCACCCCTGAAGCCTGCTGGATGAGTCATATGCGAGACCCCCGGTCAAAGACGTCACCGTGATGGGAATCTAACATATAATACCTTGGAAGCTATTCCGACGAAAGGTGAACCCAAGGTCAAAACGACAAGCGGGGGTGAGCCACAAGCGCCGGAATAGCATTGATCACTCCAGCCCAGGCCCCATTTTCCAAACCCATCACAGCTTTCCCAGCCTCCGCCTTCCCCCTCTCTGGGACTTTCGACCCCAAACTTTTCCGACGAGACTCGGTTGACCAAAGCGTCCCAAACCGCCCACACAGCTGCCACTCACCGGCTGGGTAGCCCACGTACTGCGGCCCGCCGTAGTAGTCATTCCTGCACGTCTGCGGCAAGGCGTATCCCGACGCCTCGCCGCCCGCCTCGCCCGCGCCCACCCCTCCCATCGACCCCGACGTCCCTCCCTGCTGCACGCCATCACGACCATACCCGCCGGGGGTGTGATGTCCGGCCACGGGGTAGGGCCCCCAGCCGTAGCCCCCTCCGGCCGGCATCGACCCGATCGGCCACACCGGCTGGACGCCGTCGATCCCGCCCGCCATGCCGGGATCTTTGACGTCCCCCGCGTGGTACTGGCCCGGGTAGGGCCCGAGGTCGAGGCCGTATCCCTGAGGCGGTGGCACCGGTGGGGCCGCCTCCAAACCGGAGAACGGGCAGTACTCCACCTTGGGCGCCTTGCGGCATCTCAAGTCCATCATGGCGCGCTCGGCGTCCCGCGTGTCGAAGAACTCGACCACGCGCCAATCGCCACTCGGGCCCCCGCCGGACTTGCGCACGTCGCGCACGTCGCCGAACTTTGCGAACATCGCCCTGAGCTCCGCTCGAGACATGTCCCCGGCCGCCACGCCGATGCTCCCCTGGTTCTCCATCCCCGCGGCGCCCTGGGGGGGCAGCATGAAGCACGCACCGATCGGCCCGCTGACCTCCCCACCCTGGCCCAGTCCCGCCGCAGATCTCTGAATCTCCGTCGGCAGGCCCCGCGCGGCGGCCTCCGCGTGCCGCAGATCGTAGTACATCACGAACGCGCCGCCGGTGGCCTCCCTTTGACTGGCATCCAGCCCGCGGATCGGCCCGAACCTGCCGGCGGCATCCTGCACGGCAGCGTCGCTCGCTCCCTTGGGCACCTCGCCAACGAACACCACCCTCGTGGGCCGCTCGCTCCGCCGCATCGCTCCCATTCCGGCAATCCACATTCCGTACCCCGCCACACCGGCATGGGGGGCACCCCCCCACGTCGGGTCGTAGCCCCAGGGGGCGAAAACCGGAACTGGAGCCGGCCAGGCCGGGGGCGCCATCCCGTACTCCTCGCAGTACTGGCCGCAGTTCCTCGGAGTGCCGCCGGGCCCGCGGTAGCCACCCTGATGGGGGCCGTATCCCGGCATGGCGCCCTGCGATGCGCCGGGATGCCTGCGCGTGTAGGTGGCCGCCCGCGCCGAGTTGGGCCGCTGCGGCTTGGGCCGCGCGGGCTGCGGCCGGCGTGCGCTCAGAGCACCAGCGTGCGTCCCATCGCGCCCTACTTCCGGCAGACCCTCCGCTGAAGGGGATAGAACTCGCGGCGGGATGGCCATCTTGGCCACCACGGGGCGCCTGGGAGGCGGGGGGTCCGCCCTTGAATCGCCCCTGTTGTCCATCGCTCCGCAGCTGCGGCTTCGGAGATCGTCCCAACGGCAGGCAGCGAGCAGATCAGCCTCGCGACGCTGCTGCGCCGATCACGCACGAACGGGAGATAGGGGGGGTGGCGGGAAGCGGGGACGGGAGCGCCGAGGATCGGGGCGCATCAACCGATCGGGTGTGCGGAGGCCGGGGGCGGGCTACCAGCAGCCTCCCCGGCTGCCGGTGGCGGAAGGAATGGAATGGAACTGGGGCGGGGGGCTGGGAGGATCGCGCTCCAGAGCGCGCCTGGCGCTGGGCTGCCTATCCCGGCCGTTCGCGCATGGGAGGCGGAGGCCTTTGCGCGGCGCCGCGGTGCGACCGTCGTGGACTTATTGCTTGCTCCCCGCCCCGCCCGCGGCGCTGGCACGCAGGCGGCCCGCCACGTGGCCCGACGGGGGGGATCATGTGGGTCCTCGGGGCCCCCGTGGGGTCCCCAGGCCAATGGGCGGGCGGGGGGATCGCTTGTTGGGTCAGTCGGATACGTCGTTGATACGGTGCCGTCTGCCATGTCCTGCGCAGGTGTGTGCCAGTCTGACGGCGCTGGGCCCGCGGAGCCGCGTGGGCGGGCGTGGGCGCCTGTGGTTGGATCCCTAGATTTGACCCGAATCTGACATTCTTACGGCGTGGAGGTGGGAACCCACGACCCCCGGGAGCGATTGGCGGCCTCCAAGGCCGGTACAAGAGTGGAGAAATCTCGAATGAGGGCCTTGAGTGGGTTTCGAGCGGGCTTCTGCCCGCTTCAGTCTGCTTCAGTCTGCTTCAATCCGCCCTAAGAACCCACTTCGGGTTGTCCCTCAGGAACGCAGGCCACCACCTGGACAACGCGGTGGATCAACCCTAAAGGTACTGCACTGCTCTGGTCCTAAAAGAGTTCGCTGTTGAAAACTTTTTCCCCGCATTCCGCGCCTGGGCCCCAGGGATCATTTCGCTTGCGAATTTCTTGTCCCGCGAGTTTTGCGGCCTGCAAACTCTTGCGACCCCTGCCCTGGGACAACTTGGGCTCCCTGTAGCCCGTTGGTTGGCACAACGGTAACTGCGCGACGTGTGGCGCCCTTTGGCTTGTGTGGCAAACGCCCATAAAATGTGCCCAATTGGTCGTTCGCGACGGTCACCAATGTCTGGCAGCGTCTTGACGCCCTGCGGGTCAGCCGCTCGGAGGCCAATGGGATGAAAGCTGTGGATAAAGTTTTTGGCAGGCGGGGTGCACGGTAGCGTCAGCGCGCGTTCCGCTGTACGCTTCAGGACCGGGCAGTTCACAGAGGCGGTTGCCAGTTTTGGGGAGAGCGGCTGGCCTTAAAGAACATTGAGCAGGTCACAGGTATCACAGTACTGTAAAGCTTTATTGTGAATACAGCACTGCAGAGCTTTACATTATTACTGCAACGTTTGCGTGGAGTAAAGATTCCGCAGGGTGGGAATTTTCGCGGAGCAGCAATGTTCATGGGTGAATTTCAAATGTGCACCATCGGGCGCGCGAGATGATGTCGCACAAACACTTCAATACGCGCATGTCACTCCAAAATTTTTTCCATCGGAAATCTTCCCAGTGCACAGCAATAAGAGGGAAAGTGTGCCATTGGGTAATTATAGGCCCAACAAACGCCCGCATCAGCACGTCTCCAAAGGATCACCAGGGGTGCAGGCAAACATTGAGTGCTTGAAAGTGTGTGTACAAGGGAAGGGAATGACGGGGCATACTGGAGGCCGCAGAGACAATTGCAAGAAAATTCCGAAGTTGCTCTCGACCTGTTTTGCAGTCAGACGGTCACCGGCAAGTTGTTGTCTCAAAACATTCATCACTGATTCATCTTTTGTCGATTGATGTTTATGTTGTAGTGCTTGTAAAACGGGTTTGTCGTTGACAAGTGCTGTCGACGATGTATTAAGGCCCTTGATACGCCTCCGCCTGTTCCCCGTCGCCATCATCCAACAACACCCACCCACCCAGCCACAACCAGCACCACCGCTATTTTCTCTTTTGACGTCGTTACTCATGTTCGATATCTCTGGGCGGT
The DNA here is from genome assembly GCA_905146915.1 of Ostreobium quekettii. Taxonomy (NCBI): domain Eukaryota; kingdom Viridiplantae; phylum Chlorophyta; class Ulvophyceae; order Bryopsidales; family Ostreobiaceae; genus Ostreobium; species Ostreobium quekettii. The sequence goes on along the minus strand of CAJHUC010000636.1, from coordinate 143,339 downwards.
GCGGACAGGCCATTTGTGGTTGCGATGGACCGTCGACGACTACATTCTCGCGAAAGTCTACCCACACCAGCCGCTGGCGACGACGACGGTTCATGCGCGCATCAACTTCGCGACCGATGCTGGGTCGCCCAACGCGACTGGTACGATTACGAGCACCGAGTGCAAGCATTACCCCGCCAACTGCCAACCACTTGCCGGTGCCGGATTAGAAGTCCGCTCAGCCACGGAAACCCCGCCGGGCACCGTCCCCCTCCCAGCTTCCTTGCTGGCAGTGCGAGCAACTGGGTCGCAACTGAGCCACCAGGCCTGCAGGGCGGCTCTGCCCTCCTCGATCCCCTGGAAGGCCCAAAGCGCCACCGGGCGCATGGTGCCCGGCGGATGGCTTCTGCCGTCGTGGCCTGCGCCCTGGTCCTGCTGCTGCTGTGCGGGGCCGAAGCTGCAGGCGATGGGAGTGGTAAGGCATTGCAATGCACCCAATCGGGTGGTCGTCGCGCATACACTCCAGTTTTGAAGCTGTGCGTTCGGCGACATTTCCTTGCTAGGATGGCTGTGGGGCCCTTTGCGTCGTTTTGCCAATTGATATGTGCTCCCTGGGGACACCGCGGCAGTTTCCCACCCGCTTCCCTGCGCGGGGCAAGCGTCAAGGGCGAAGAAAGGCGCGGCTTGTGCATCCCTCGTTGTGGAGACGCGGAAATTTTGAAGTGGGATTCTGGAGACGCAGGAAATTTTAAGACGGCGCTCCGCGGTATTGCAGCGGCGGCAGCTGTCACCCCTGGTGCAATGGCCCTTGTCCTCGTGCGGTTTTCGACTGTCTCGGTATGGCGCCGAAAGTGGTTGAACCCTGGGCGAATGGGCTTGGCCTTTGCGTCTAGCTGGACCCTTTTGTTCCCTGTAGCCAGTATGACGAACAGTCAGCTGCGTCCTGGGGAACAGGCTTTCGGGTAGACGGACTTCAGGCAAGAGGGGGGTAGGATTCCTCCATAATTCAAGGTTGCAATCCCGCATTTCCGAAACAGTAGTTGTGACCTGAGGGAACTTTATCCCATTTGCTCTGGGCCCAGGGGGATAGGGCCCCATGGAGAGTCAGCTACGTCCATGGGAACAGCCATTTGGGTGGACGGACTTCAGGCAAGAGTGGCAATCCCTCATTTCCAGTGCAGTAGTTGTGACCTGAGGGGACCTTACCCTATTTCCTCTGGGCCCAGGGGGATAACGCCCCCAAAGACAAGCTGTGAACGATGTTGAAAATCAGCGGTTGCAAGCTGGGTCGCCTGGGGCTGGAAGCAGAAGCTAAAAATTCAAGACCGAACCCCTGCTTGGCAGCTGGTTGCTTTGTGTTGCATTTTCAGCTTGGACCGTCAAATACTGATAGTGTCGATCTGCCACTGGGTTCCGCGAAGAGAATTTTGCAGTGCTGTGGGGTGCTTCAGCCTCTTCATCATGGACCAGCCATGTTCGACTGCTGTGTGCAAGGCTTTCGGCACAAGTTTGAGTGCCGCATCGTAGGTGGCACAACATTAGGCATTTGATTCATGAGGAGTGCAGCACCTTTGGGCTATGCTGACCAACAAGGTGCTTTTTGGCAGGTGTGGTTTTGGAACTTGAGATCAAGAGAGGGTTGGGTGGCAGAGGGTTGTTGCAGCCAGTAGTGTGTGGACAGCGATTGGTGGTAAGCCATGTGTCATTTCCAGCCACAGGTGTTTTGAGTGCAAACAATGGTGAGAAAAATGTCATTCAGCCATCTGAGCAAATACCAGAATTTACCACGGTCCAGACCGTGTAAAATGATGTAGTTCTTCTGGGTTGAACAGAAGAACAGCACCCTCTGTTTTCAGTTGCTGATTTGCTTGCAAAACCCTGCCATTCAGTGCTTTATGTGCAGTGGTACTATTTGCCAACATTAATACTAACTGCTTCACCATGACCCCCCCTCCTGGGAGCATGAAATGGGGAACAGTAGCTGTAGCTCGGCGTGTCTGCTGCTTGAATAATCCAGAGCTAATCGGATTCTGGTAGAAGTCAGGTAGAACTAACTCTGCTGCTGCCCACTATTTCTTATACCACACAAGATTGTGAAACAATTTGTAGCAATCCATTGATGTGCATCTGCAGAAAGATGCTGCTCAATCTGTGTAGCAATCAGAGAGCCCAGGTGCCCTGCATATCACCTGTATGCTCCCACCATGGGCACCCTGCAACAAACAACAAGGATGCTGAACATTGGGGACCTTGTGACACATGCTGTAGGGGAGACTTGCACCATGTGGAAGATATCCATACATGGTGTCTCTCCAGAAGCGAGATGCCAGACACGTTTGCGGAGGTGTGTTGATTGGCCCTCAATGGATATTGACAACTGCTCGCTGTGTGGAGTCAGTGCGTGTTCCAAGAATAGTCATTGGGGCATGCAGCGTAGATGACGAAGAGGGAAATGATGTGGTTGAGGTAAGGATCAAGCATCATTGTGGCTGGGTAGGAGGAACCAGAGCACATGATTTGAATACTGCAGATTTTTTGGCATTCTTACATTTGCCAAATTGTCCCAGTACAGCATCCAAGTGACCTTGTCATCACCATCAACACATGTAGACAATGGTAGGGATTGCAGATGTGGCTCAGGACAAACAAACAGCATCGTGATCCCTGAGAGCAATGAATTATGGCTAATGATCTTCACAGCTGCAATTGAGCTGCCCATCAATGTGGTGATTATCTGGCACATTTCAACCTTGGAAGACACTGTCTTTTACCTCCCGCAGTAATTTTGGCTCGTGTGCATGAAAAAGAATCATTTTAGGCGTTTCAGCAAACTGAGAACACCTGGCTACCTCCTCACTCCCACTACTCTCCCCTCTTTGTTAGCATTTCGGCCAGTCCAACTTCAGGATCATCCACTTTGGATGAGACTCCATGCTGCTCTGCTCATAATGGCCCCATTTCGTCCAGTCGGGAGGCGCTCAACGCCTCGGATTATCAGTGGGAATACTCTGTTGTTCTGATTGGCTGTTTTTCCATGGCATGCGTTGGCAGGTATACACACAACCAGCAGATCAAGGGATCAAAGTTCACCCCAACTGGACTGGTCGTGTGCATGAAGGGAATGATATAGCACTCATAAAGCTACCTAGAGCATCGATGATTCGCCCTGTTCAAATTATCAACAACAACAACTTTGGTTTGGGCACACTATTCGTGGCAACTGGCTGGGCAAATCTGGAACCGAAGTGCAGACATAGTCAGCTCCGACAAGCGGACCGTATGCAGATTTTGCAAGATGATATATGCCGCAAGAAATGGGAACCTACCACTAGTATCACGGACTCCATGATGTGCACTTTCAGCGACCAGAGCATCTGCCAAGGTGAGATGAAGTCAGTACACGGATGAGGCGTAACTATTGAGCCTGTTGAGCTAAATGCATCAATGGTTGCCTGGCACCTGATGGTATTTGACTGCAATAGTATGCAGTAGGCTAACAGGAATTAAGTTACAAAGGCTGGAACATCGGCACAAGCCTGCGGCCACATGAACAGTGCCACAGTATCCTCACATTGGTGTAACTTGCACAATATTTGAATCTGGTTGCTTATTTCTTCATAAGAATCTGAAGAGCTTGCTTTTTGTGTTTTGATAGTTGGTGGCAACGTGCCTCACTGAACTTAAATGCATTAAATCACAGGTGCAAGCCTGGCCTTTACGTTTACGACACCATTTTAATATTTGTATTTTGTGAATAAAATGTGCAAACGCGTAAACGGCAATGTTTACATATTTTAACGGTGTGCTGTAACACCCAGATTACGGGCCGTACGATAGCGTCCTCTCTAGCACTCGCTACACGGCTTCCACCTCGCCTTGGGCTAGGGCCAAGGCGTCTTCGAACAAAAGTTCCTTTTCTGCCCACTTCAGCACAGAACATATGTCAGGCTGCCCCTCGCCATACTCCCTGAGTCTGCATGTGTTGCCTTTATGTACACAGGGCCTGTGTTTATGCGTATTTGTGCGTTTTACACCTAAATACAATGCAGTACTAATTTACGTGTGAATACACACAAATACACCGTGCTTACGCCGTGGAGTCCAAGCCTGCAAATGTGTAGCTGTTTTAAACATAAAGTGCCTTTATCATTTGTATTTCTACCTATCACTAGGTCAAAGGACCAAGCAACATTTTCTGCAAGCACATGTATCCGCATCTCATCAGTGTTTTGCATGCTAAAGACACGGAAATAACCCAAACCCGTAAGCTTTGCACACGTTTGGACACGTGTTATTTGTCCCTTTTTTCCTAGTTTATCATGTGCATGTGTGCTGCGCTTTCGCCCCTATAGGTAAGAAGACATTGTTGCCCACCAGATGTCAGGTGCTGCATCCAATGGATACCATGATAAGACATTTGTGGATCTGAAAGGGGCAGCATTCATTCAAGTCCATGGTAGATCTGATCTGATGGACTGATGTGCCTAATTTCAGCCTCTGCTGCTCACCCCAGAGTGCATCACAGTTCCGTGAGAGAAGACGGCAGATTCTGGCTAGGTTGTGATGCTATCACTTCCAAGTCACATCATTTTTCTTCCACAGGGGAAGGAATGCTGCCCTCATGACATTCGCTTGAAAAGTTTTCCATTTAATCTTTGTCATAGTGCTGTAAGCTTGGGCTTATTGAAAGCAGTTGGGGTCCTGCCCGGAAAACGGATTTGAAGACATCGCCTTGCTCTGCAGGTGACGAAGGAGGTCCTTTACTCTTGGCGGATGCTCTGCAAAGAGATGTAGATGCTGGGATGGCCGATAACGATTTTCTTGTGGGCATCATGTCATTTATCAACGATTCAGTGTGCACTACCAATGGCCTTGCTGTGTACATCAGAGTGACCAGCTTCCGCGAGTGGATCAGCAGCATAATTGACGAGCCATTAGAGAATCAGGTGTGTTGGGCATACGACTCTAGCAACAATGTTGCAAGAGTCCTTTCCGCATGTCCTGACAAAACGGGCATTACCTTGCATCGGCGCTGAGGCCATCATTTTGCGACACCATCAATTAAGTGCCCATTGGTTCACTGGTACTGGATAGCAGAGGGGCATGCATGTGTATGCCAGTCTTATGTCAATTCATTTGGTGAAAGCAGTGTTCGGAGGTGGCACACGAAAGGAAGAGAAGCGTCCCTGTTTTCCAGCGACGTCACTGGCCAACGTCAGCGCTGGCCAGTGCACTTCTGTACTTCCTGCCAACGTTCCCCAATACTGTACCATAATATATTACACCCTTCCGCATCAGTCCCTCCCGACCGTTATGTTTTTGCTCCACATTTTCGTCCCGGACCGTTACGTTATTTTCTTTTTTGCTCTGCATCGTGTCACGCGGGTTCTGAGGGGCCTCTAGAGGCTGTATCCCAAGTTTCAGGTGCAACGGACCAGCCCCAAGCCTCGTACATGCGTGCACCGTGCGACACCAACCACCCCGCTCTGGGGATCGACCGCGCCCCACGCGAAGCTGGTCCGCGAAGCCGGGTCCCTTGCCGCGAACTCGTGCTTGCTAAATATACACCCCCCCCCCCCTGCCTCATCCGCCCAGCTCACCCCGCTCCCCGTGCTCCTGGCCCCGGGCGGCGGCTCCCAAGGCGGCCATCCCGGGCGCCGCGTCCCCCCCCCCCCAGGCCGTTGGTCAAAGCGCATGCGCCCGCCGACCGCCCCCACTCCCCGCCCGTGCCATTTCGTGTTGGCACCTTCGGCATGGGTGCCCGCGCTCCCCTGCGGTCGCTTCCCAATGTTCTTGGCCCAAGCCTCCTTGATGGCAAGCGGCGGGCGCCTGCTTGCCTGCCGATCGATCGCCCACGCTCCCCTACGATCGCTTCCTAAGGTTCGAAGCCAGAGCCGCCTGGCTGGCAAGCGGCGGGCGCCTGCCTGGCGATCGATCGATCGATCGCCCACACTCCCCTGCGATCGCTTCCCGCTGTTCGAGGACCGACCCGTGTGGTAGGCAAGCGGCGGGCACCGGCCTGCCTGCCGATCGACGTCCCAGTGGCCTACCAAGTGGCGATGCCAAGCCCGTTCCAAAGCCGTGCCCCGGCCGTTACTAAACTCGGCTGCTCCGCATCTTGCTCCGGCACCGTTACTTTTTTATTCATCGACTCTGCGAAAATGGGCCTAGCGTTACGTTACTATGCGGAAGGGTATAATATAGTACTG